>BBSZ01010434.1:0-41726 GCA_000981365.1 Subanguina moxae
GAACCTTATTAAGAGAAATACGGGAAATTTAAACATTCAGGTTGTCTTTCTTGTAAATTTTCTTCTCATATTTGTACGACTCTTTATTGAGTGTGGTTAGAGAACATCCCAATTTTACAATAGTGGAAAGAAGTAATGCGTCACCTAATATTTTTGGCGTTTACCAGTAAAATAAGAATGAGAATTCTCACGAGAGTTCTCAAAACGTTCAAATTTGAGTATTCGTTCAAAATTACTGACGTTTCGAGACAAAACACTAGTTCCTCTCGATCAGTGTTTTCCAGTGTTCAGTCTTCCTTTCTGTATTCGATCAGTTTTCCAGTTAAACCTACATCTATGCTGTAGATATAGGTTTAACAGTAGGTGTAGTCTTAACTTTAGATGTTGTTTTAACTGTAGGTGTAGGTTTAACTGTAGATGTAGGTTTAACATTAGGTGTAGGTTGTTGGCGTAGTGTAGGTTTAAGTGTAACCCTACTGCAGATGTAGGTGTATTTTTCGAAAACACTGGTGTTTTCGAAAGATAAAATTGCACAAATAGGTTGCAGAAAAAACTGCCTTAACCGCAAATGACCGGCCCAAAACGACTCGCTTTACCGTTTTTAGGGTATTAAAAATGGTTAGGGGTGGTTGGTACACGTATTTAGTGATAGTTACATTTTTTGGGACTAGGGGGTATAATACAGTAGAGTCAAGGTTTTTCTTTAGTTTTTAGTCATTGCACACACTCTATTTATTTTTTCTGTCCTCTTTCAAATTAAATAAATTCGCCCACTAAGGACATGCGAAACTTTGGGAGGCAGATGTACTTAACTTTTTTGCTCACTTCTCAGTCATTCCACACTTATAAACATACACAAAGAGTAATTTAAAAAATATAGGAGGGAGCGGTGCTCCCGCCTCAAAGCCTGCTGCTGTTAATTCTGGGTGTTGCTAACAGCCAGGTGTCTCTAACTAGCAGCAGAAGTGTATTATAAGTGCATCTTTAACACTCTGTGTGTCTAGCATCCGCTACCACCCCATTGAATGCGGTTTCCCTGCTGTTAATGCTATTCTCTGTATGTTGTCAGCCCCAGCACTCATATTCATGTCATTTCACTTTGTTTCTATTGATTTTTTTTGGTTTCCGATAGCATATACTGCGAGAAGTCATGCGGCAACTTCTCGCAATCTTTTCTACAACCTATATAAAACTTTTAAATTTTTGACGCTACTTGCTTTTTCCCGAGTAATTTATGTCCCAAGTATGTTTGTGTGCGCATCTCAACTCCAAGCACCCGTCGCCCCTGTAAGGAGGCAAAAGGGTATAATCGTGTGGCTCCAATTTTTTGGGGAGGGATAACCGAGTAGCGTCAAATTTTTTATATATTTATACATTTTATATTATTTTGTGACCCATCAACTCTCTGTTCGACTTTTAAATATGTCGTCAGCATCTGTTGAGAGAGCCATTGCCTTGCTGAGCCAATCCAGCTATGCTTTGTTAGCTTTGTTAGGCCCTCTAACTTGTTGCACACAAAATACCTGTCTGCAAGGAAATGATGTGTACAAATTACGAATACACAGTTTCAACGACTATAATCCTGTCTCTGGGATCTTCATCTTTGATTTCAAGAAGAGAACAGCAGATGACTTTTATCCAATCTCTTCCGTATCACTTCCTTTCTCTATTCTACTCTTCCCCTTTTTTCTGCGATCAATAAACAAATGGAAGAATTCCCCACCTCTTCTTTAAACCCATCGAATCATTTGCTCACCGTCTTTTTTATGCAGTCTGCTCTTCGGTCTCTTTTTAATAGTCAAAAACAAATAAAACCCTAGCTCTCTTTTGCTGATTGTCTCTAATTGGAAGCAAGCATCAGTAGATTGTTTACTTTTACCAAATTTCTTAATTTAGTCATTATTTTTTGCAAGCTTCATAATTTATTCTATATAAAATTTGGTGCGACTGTGTTATAATCACCCCTTCCCCCCAAAAAAAGTACTTGGCTTTTCTCGGTACATAGACCATATAAAAAGCGTTTTCTGACCATTTTCAAAGGGATTAAGGGGTGTATAGGAAGAGGAAGGGACAAGTAAGGGGCCACTTTGTAAGAAGTACTACTCAACCAAATTTTATTGGAGAAAAGGGCTGTATAGTAGGGTTGGCCTCCGCGCCCTCCTGTCGCCTAATTTTTACTAAAATAATACTAAAAAATCCCTCCGGCTATCCCTCCCGCTAGCGATTTTACGGGATGGACTTTTGGGTAGGGGGTACAATCCAGTAGTCTAATGTTTATTATGGGAATAATTCTTTTTTCTTCAAAACTTTTTATTCTTTTCAACTCTTTTCTTCACAATGACGAAACTCTTGAAGTTATTGATTGGATGACTTTAGAAAACACGTGAACTCGTGTCCTCTTCTGCGCTCTTTCTCTTTTCTTTCTAGTGCTCAAAAGCGAGAGGATGTTTTGGGACTAACATGATATTTGAATGCCCATTTATTTCCACTATTGTGTCTCTGATAGGGAATAAAAAGCATCGACTATATAAATTGGTGTGGAAAAGTTTGGCTTTTACTTTACTCAAAAACTATTATTACTTTCTGTTATCGTTGGTATTTCGAAAATGTTTTTGTTTGCTAATTTGGTGTTTGTCCACAAATGATGTTTGGAAATTACAAAATGTTTTATATAATAAAAACTCGGGTCACGAATGCGTTGAACCTACTGCTAATTTTGCCTGCCTCTACTGGGAGTGGTGTAGCCTATGTAGTGGGTGGATTATAAGGGTAGTTTTGGTAATAAAATTGCTAATCAATTTTTCTTCGTTAATGTTGTTATGTTGAGTGGAAAAATTTCAAGTTTAATACAATTTCCGTTCTATTTACCTCGTTTGGTACTTGTGAGTTATCGTCCAGCAAAAATCAAAATTTTTACAAGTGTTTAAAAGTGCATGAAACATCTTTATACTATCTACAAATGCATGTACAAACCTTGTTGCCAATACTCTAATTGGTACAGAAAAGGAGAAAAAAGAAACTTAAAAATACCCTTCTGCATACAACTAAGCCTTAGGCTTAGGGTAGGCCAGCGTATGTTAGTCGTGGGAGGGGGATACTTGCTGGCAGATAACCCATAAGAAGCATACTTTTTAGCTCAAAAAGTTTTGCCCTTTTTGAAAAAGAGGTGACGTGTTATCGAAGTTTGGCTTTGACGGCAATAACGCTGGATGAAGATTTGCCGCTTGTTCCTAGAAAAATATCCTTAATTTTAGATTCTTCTTCTCCTTACCAACAAGGAGCCTATATTGTGATAACCGACTTTTATTTATATTATATTCCTACATAGTTTTTCTTGTAATTAAAAACCGGTATGGACGGGGTGGACCCAGATACCCTTCTGGAATGGCTTCAGACAGGGGCTGGCGAAGAGCGTGACCTGCAGGCAAGTGTTTCTTTGTTTTAATTTGTACTCCTCATTACTGTCGGCATTTCTAGCTGATGGCCCTGGAGCAGTTGTGCATGCTCCTATTGATGAGCGACAACATCGACCGGTGCTTTGAAAGCTGTCCACCCAGAACATTTCTGCCTGCACTCGGCAAAATATTTTTGGATGAGACGGCTCCAGAAAACATTTTGGAGGTTGGTTTATGTGGACACAATGGTTAACTACAACCATAGCCGTATATTCTGAGTCAAAAACGCTTAGTCATTTTACTTTTTGATTTAAATTTTGGCTGCAGGTGACAGCCCGAGCAATCACCTACTACTTGGACGTGTCCAACGAGTGCACTCGCAGAATCACTCAAGTAGAAGGCGCTGTGAAAGCTATATGCAATAGGCTGGTGGTGGCTGATCTGACGGATAGAACCAGCAAAGACCTGGGTGCGCTCTCTTAATAAATTTATTGAAAAGATGTATTAATCGGAATGCATTGCAGCAGAGCAGTGTGTAAAACTACTAGAACATATCTGCCAGAGAGAAGCTTCAGCTGTGTATGTCTCTTAGCCATACATTAATTGCCTTTAAAACTACTTTTTGTTTTTAGGTATGATGCTGGTGGTCTCCAGTCCATGCTCCACCTCATTTGTTTAAATGATCAGCATATCCACAAGGTGGCTAAGTAAATTCTGGCTATATATATAAACTACCGACTGAGGCTAGAGTTGCCGACCACTTTTAAAATCTGATTTCTAATAATGATGCGTGTATATGTATCAAACAGAGTGTTTGGTGTCATTTGAATGCCCTTTTTCTCCTCTTTTATTTGATATGTAATGTGACTCTCATATTGATTAAATCTATTAGAAATACCGTATAACTTCTACTAATCCCTCCACCCTCTTTCCTCACGATGGTCAATGGTCAACGAGTTTTTACGGCTCAACCATTCGACAATTGGGTACTGACACCACACTCAAAAATATAGCCCTGAATCTCAGCTACTAGTGGGCCGTTAAATCGAGGGCTTTCTAAAAAAATATGTTAGTATGGGTCATCAAAAAGTGATAGATTTGAAAATTGTAGGCCTCAGAATGTGTTAAACCGACTAATCTATTCCATTTTGCAGGACACCATGCACTCAGCTATGACAGTGGTCACTCGTCTCTGCAGTAAAGTGGAACCTCAAGACGCCAATCTGCTCAAGTGCAGCTCTGATCTGGGCGCCCTCCTTTCTCATGATGATGCCAAGATCAGTGAGTGTGCTTTGCGCTGTTTTGCCGCCCTCACAGACAGATTCATTCGCAAACAGTTGGACCCTGTGGAGTTGGCCACTCCAAGCAATCTGGTGGAGCACTTGCTCAACTCTCTAGTGCCAACACCCAATCTACGAGTCAAAGAGAATTCACCAATCCCTCAGACTGGAGACAGTCAGCCCACTGCAGCCATTCATTCTGGCAACAGAACACCTGCCTTTATCTCTATTGTACTATCCTTGCTCAGCAATTTATGTCGAGGAAGCTCAGCGGTCACTGAGCAGGTGAGTGTGGCAAAACTTATATGATCATTTCCATTAAAAAAAAGGCGATAGATATATGCCTCTGTCTTTGTTCAGGTGATTCGGTCTCCCCTGCTCGTGCCTGCAGTCAAAGCTGTGCTGAGCAGCAAGGATGAGAGGTGTGTGATGGACAGTTTACGTCTAGCCGATTTGCTGATCATACTGTTGTGTGAAGGCAGGATAGCACTGCCTAAAAGCAGTGGAGCTGTAACTGGTGCGGTCTCCAGTGCAAATGCAGACTCCGGTGGGTCAATTTCAAACAAGCAAATCAAAAAAATCTAATTAATCATAGGTGCTTCTGGATTTGACAAAGCTCATAGACACTTGATAGATGCTATTAGACAACGGGACACAGATGCCCTCATCGATGCCGTGGAGAATGGAACGGTAAGAGCTTTTCAGCAAAAAACTGAAACACGGGTCAAAAAGTGTGTGAACATAAGCTTTCAGGTTGACCCCAACTTTAGTGATGACGTGGGGCAGACACTGCTCAACTGGTGTGCTGCTTTTGGCACCTCTGACATGGTCATCTACTTGTGCGACAAAGGGGCTGATCCAAACAAAGGACAGCGCTCCTCCTCTCTTCACTATGCTGCTTGTTTTGGTCGTGCCGAGGTTGTGGCATCAACTTGCAATCTTTTGTTGAATAATAAATGCTTTAGATAGTCAAGATTCTCCTGCAACACGGCGCTAATCCAGACCTGCACGATGAAGAGGGCAGAACAGCGCTGGATAAGGCTAGAGAACGCAACGATGAAGGTCATCAGCAGGTGGCTCAACTGCTCGAGAGTCCAAGCAGCTATATGATTGAGACCAAAAAGGTGAAGCCAGTGCCCACCAATGCAGACAACAATGGCAGTGCGAAGCCAGCTGGGGAGAGCATCAAGACAACCAATGTTTCAGAAACATTTTCCAAAATCCCCACACAACCACCGGAAAATGAAGTGGACATGGAGTTGGCAAAGAGAATCCTGCAGCAACTAGTGCCTGTGTTTTGCACCATTTTTCAGGTAACCTTTCGCTGTGAATCAAGCCCTTTTTGAGCACTGCACTCGATAAAACCGCTTCATGGGATCTTCCCAGGGGTGCTGAGTTATCGAGGATGCCAAATTTACGGGTTGACTGTACTGCAAATTGAACCTTTAGAACTCGTTGGTAGGCACTGTGCGCCGCTCTACTCTTGCACTTATCCGCAAATGCATCTTCCACATCTCCAACGAAGGCATTCAAGAATTGCTTCATGACTCCAACCGAGGTAAACTGTCTACACAAAAAGTTGTGTCTCCCAGTGCTGGCCAGACACTATCTTCGGTGCACAGGACCTCAAATGGAGATTTTGTGGAGAGTTTGATGGGAGTGCTGTTAGCAGTGTTCAACCAAGAAGATAACCAAGACAGTGAAGGCAAAGAACAAGCTCTTTTGGTGATGAAGTCGCTTCTGCAGAAAGACACTGAATTTTGGTTAGAGCAACTGATCCGTCTGGGTGTATATGAAAAGGTGGAGAGTCTGACCAACACCGTGGAAACTTTGTCTGGACCTGCTCAAGCAAATGCTCTGGTCACTAGCCATACTGAGAAGTCAGTGGAAGGAGATGCTTTGAGAGAACATGACAACGTGTCCACTATTTCCAATCAGTCGCTACAGTCCCTGTCCATTGGTGGTTTTGAGGATGGAACACTGTCGCAGACACTCTCAGACTCCACCTCAGCGAACAGGAGTGCTGAGAGATCAGCCACTTCAACACCCCCACTAAGCATCAAGTCGGATGTGGAGTCTGTGACTCACGACTCTCTTCAGTCTTCATCTCTTTCACACTCCAGAGGCACTAGAGACAGCAGTACTGAGAGACTTCAAATGCTCAATATCCCGGTAATTTTGAAACAATTTCATTTTTTGGCAGTTTGTATCTTATTGTATCTCTTTCCCAATTAAGTAAACGAATTTAGCAGATAGAGAGTGATGACACTACCACAGCTGCTTGCTCTCAAATCAACACTCCCTCTCCCACAGTTGAGTTGGAGAGCAACTCTTGTCCGCAAGGCACCTCTTCAGACACTAACTCTGCCAGCACAAAGGTCTCTTCCCAATTCGCCTCGGTCAAGGCGGATCTAGTGGAAGCAGCAACAGCTGTAGCTCAGGCTCTGGGAGTGCAGATTGTGGACGACTCACGTTCAACCATTGCAGCCGCTTCCTCCTCCACTGCCAAATCAGGTTCGGAGAAGAGCAAAAAAAATTCAGATGATGCGTGGAAATTGGCATGTGGAGTGAGCTATCGGTGGAATGACTGGCGCTTGATCCGAACCAAGGACTCTTTGTTTGTGTGGTGTGATGCCGTCGCTATCGAGTTCAGGTGAGTAAAGGGTAGTAGCCTTATAGCTCCTCTCTACATTTTACAATGAGATGCAAGGAGCGAAGGATATGTAAGAGATATTAGGTGTGGGTACAAGTCATACAAGCACCCAAAAGGATTACTCCACTCAAAATGAAACAAAATATTGCATCTGCTCAAAATTTACTGTTTGCAGCGATGGTTCAAATGGTTGGCTGAGATTTTTGCTGGACGGGCGGCTGCAGACACTGTACAGCAGTGGCAGTCCAGAGTCAGGTGCAGACAATGCGGGCAGTAGAAACGAGTTCATAAGCAAGATTCAAAAGGCGAAACAAGCAGTGCCCGCCGGCAACCAGATCAAGACCATTTTCACAATTCCTCGCTCCAGTCGCAAAATCGACTCTGGCAACTGGCAGATCTCGTGCACAGAGGCAGGCACTCTAGTTATTCACAACAAAGAAGGCATCCAACAGAAGACAGTCATCAAAGAAGACCTGCCAGGATTTGTGTTTGAGTCCAAGCACAGTAGACAGCAATTCACAGCCGAATCTACTCTAGGCCTGGACTTTGTCACTGGTTGGGCAGCTAGAGGAGGGGGAAGGAGGCTGAAATTTAGAGCCGAAGCACAACGACAGAAAATACACGATTTGGCTCAGGAGCTGTGGGAAAACTACTTAAAGGAAGCAAAGACCAAGCCGAGAGATGCTTTGATTGAGTTGCAAAACTCGGCTGCTCAAATTAGACGACTGGTCCAGCACATTCAACATGGGGAAGATAGGGGTGATGAGGAAAACAAGAGTCCAGAATGGTCATCGGCAGTGGATGAGGTGGGTTTTTGGCAGATGACTTCTAGGGTAAACTTCTCGGTAAACCGAAACCTTCTTAAGGTTCCCCTGGCATCTGAAGCCCACGTTGACTGCAAGCAGCCATCTTTTCGGCCATATACGGCAATGGTACCAAATAGGGTATATCTCGGCTAACCTAGGCTGGCCTACCCTAAGCCTAAGGCTGAGTTCTATGCGCATAAGTTAGTTTTTAGGTGTAAAGCTCTACTTGTCGTATAAGGTACCAAATCTGTACCAAGGTACCAATCTGAACCGAATTTGGAAACGGTGGTTTCTCGACTCTAGAACAGTGCTTAAAAGAAGCCAAAACAACAGGAGGGATCAGGGCAAAAAAGCTAAGGTTGTCGGGTACCCGAAACCCGAAAAAGCTGGGTTTCTATTTCATTTACCCGAAAACGGATACCCGAACCGACAACGCACCCACTTTTGGTGTAGGCTTTCACAAATTCACCCACAAGCCTAATTTTTTTCAGCTAAAGAAGACTTTGACCCAAGTGCGAGATGCCATATCCAACGAGCGTTTGCTCTCAACCTTTGAAGTGTCAATCTCGGATGTGGTGCCTGCATTGCTTGAACTAGTGCAAGTAGCTCTAGAAAAGGGGTCCAAAGCCATAGCTAGATGCTTTACTGAAGTATTCTATTAACTTATTTCAATCTCATTCCAAACCACAATTTCTTGCTTGTAGATCTTTTCTGAGGGCAGACATCTCAGCTATTTGATCCGCAAAATAGTGCTTGTGTTGGAGGCTTGTGAGCGTTTCCCTCAAAATCTATATGACACTCCAGGAGGGTCTGCCTTCGGCATGCAACTGTTGACTCGTCGTATCCGTTTTCGTCTGGAGCAAGCGAACCCAGAGGCCGACTCACAGAAAATCTTTTTGAATAGATCCAATCGAATGATGAAAGCGGAACCACTGGCTACTGTCGGCTCCCTGCGCCAATTCTTGTTGGGAATGATGGCCAAGAAGTGGCATGACTACGCTAGGCCGGATCTCCATTTTGTTCGGCATATCAAGGCTTTGAAAGCCAACACTGAGAAACTCGTATTCGAGTACGACTCTGATTTCGACACCAATGGTTGGTCTATTTGCTTGTGAGTTGAGTAGATTGAGTAAATGCTTGTTTCAGGCTTGATCTGGTACCTGGGAACTAACGGCAGAACAGTGGATCAATGGTGCAACCCGGCCTTGATCAAAGTGGTCAACGTGTGCTGCTCGGATGGAGCCAAACAGCCTTATGGACAACCTGAAGATATTTTCAGCAGGGAGGTCACAAGCCTCAACTGTCATACAAGCGACTCTGTGTAGGCTTTTCAGAGATAACTGAGGCTTCACTCAAATAGCGCCTACTGTAAAATTTATACTTGCAGCGATTCCAACTTCACCATGGATCTAGGAGTGCTCATCTTTCCTACCGCCTACACCCTAAGACATGCACAAGGCTATGCTCGATCGGCTCTCAGAAATTGGCTTTTGCAGGTGGACTGGGTTGTTAAAGGAGTCTACATGTTTGCAAAGCTTATTTTAGGGATCCAAGGACAACCATGTGTGGGAAATGCTGCTGGCGCACAGTGATGACCAGTCCCTAAATGAGCCGGGCTCCACAGCCACTTGGCCAATAGCCATAGAACCAGGCCAGGGACCTTATAGGTACTTAAGAGTGGCTCAGAATGGCAAGAACAGCAGCAACATAACCCACTACCTGTCTCTGTCAGGCTTTGAAGTATATGGCAAGGTGGTGGACGTGATCGTAAGTGCTAGTTTTTCTGATGCAGCCGAGTCTTGCTATAGCGCAAAAGAGACATTTACAACTTGTAGGATACTGAGCTGAAACCTCTCGAAACTCCGCCCATCCTTCAGCCAGCCAGCAGAAGCAAATCGCAGCATCCTACCTCAATTTCCTCTGCCCTAGCCACCTGTTCCTCCTCCTCGTCCAAAAAGCAGAGTCGCAAGAGTGCGACTAGTAGTCCGGGTGGATTTTCCAAAGAATGTGTGGTGACAACAAGTGGACCTGAGTCTAAAAGTCTTTAGCAAAGGCTATTTATTAAATTTTTACCTTCCAATTTATAGCTTCAACCCTGAGCAATCTGCACTACAGTAGGCCTCCAACAGCAGCCAGTCTGAGGATGGTTAGAAAACAACAAAAGGCTGACAAATTTGCAGCAGTGGCCGTTGCCGCTGCTCAATTTGATACTGCCAATGCATCCCTTGCTTTGAGTGGTCACAAAGCACCAGCTCATAATGAGGGCTTGTTGTTGACAGCCGCTGCCACAGACGATGACATATTCAAGCAATTGCCTGGTGGAGCCAACAACAACAAACTCAGGTTTGTGCACTCAGAAATTTAGAGTCGATCCTCGATAGCCCGACATGCCAAGGGACCAGGCTCCGTGTGCCGAGTTATCCAAGCTGGCTGGGCTTATTAGTTGCTAAGGTTTAATACCTAAAAGCTCAAAACCTGAAACCCAGCAGTCTTTTGCACAGAAAGTCCAGTAAATGTTGTAATGAGCTTTCGATGCTTATGGATTATACTCCGTATGCCCCACCGACGTATGCCCCAAGGACCACCCATTTGTACAAACTTTTTGGTCTTTTTTTCCCTTTTACCATGTTTTATTGCTGGACTACAGCAAACAAGGTACTAACTGCATTTATTTCTCAGAAATCTTACTCAAATTCATCTCATGAGTCTGTGCGCTCATCTCTAACTCTTAAGCTCCCTTCGCTCCCTTACGAGGGCGACGGGAGATCGGGAGCTGAGAGTTGAGATGCGCACACACCCATACCTGAGAGAAAAGTCACTCGAGAAGCAGCTTTGGATGCATGTATGATGCATGAAATAGCATGCATGTCAGAGCTTTTTTATACAGTAGAGCCCAGTTGACGAAGCTACTATTCTTACAGGATTCTTCGTTATCGTCGGACTGTTCGAGCGTCTATACCCACATCGACGGTTTCCAAACAAGCTGCGGCAGCCAAACCAGATCTTGTAGTGAACACCAGCACTGAAGGAGAAGAAGCTAGCAACAACACACCGCTAGCCTCAGCGGATAATACTCCCACCCCCAGCTCCAGTCAACCAACACCCTCCTCCACAGATTCCGTACTCAAAAGCCAGTCTACTCCCACTAGCAAATCACTGCCCATCCCACTCCAAGTAGGCCAAAGGGTGCAGCCCGGTGGAGACTGGACTTGGGCCAACCAGCACAATGGTGGGAAAGGCACGGTTGTTGGACTTAGTCCAGCACAACTCAAAAAGCCATTGCTGGGATGTGACTCCGGCTGGGTGGATGTCCAATGGGACTTTGATGGCAGTGTCAACTCCTACAGATATGGCCACCAAGGAAAGTTTGATGTGGAGTTGGTAGTAGCAGACAGCTCATCTGAAAGTTCAAGCATGGCTGTTTTGGCTTCTTATCAGCGAGGCAAGACTCTCCGCCAAATGCGTCAAACCTCTGGTAATCACTCGTCCTTGGGTGAGAAATACTTCCAGGAAGTGCCGGCGAAACGAGAAAGAGTTGGCAGCAAGAAGAGCGGTGATGCTGTGGCGAAGTCGGCTATGCAAACGGCTAGGAACATGCTCCACCAAATGAATGAAGGGGAAGTGTCCATTGAGGTGAAAAATTACAACCTGGTGAATTCCGAGGAGAGCAGTGGAAGCAGTCAACAATTGCTAGACTTGAGTGAATCTGCCGGAAAAGCACTGACTTCTTCGGCTCAAAGCTCCTCCATTAGCCAACAAAAATCCATGTCAACCACCAATTTGTTCGACGTAGGTTTTCGTGGAGCAAAAAAAGTTTACTTAACAAGTTTGTAGGAGCATCAAAAACCAAAAGGCTATACAGTAGCGTCCACCAACCAAGCAGCTAGTGCTGAGTCACTGCAACATCAGACCCCATCACTGGAGAACTTGTTGGCAAGATCGAGAATATATGGCGAGAGAATTCTAGAAGTGGTGGGCAGTGATGGAGAGCAGACCCCCAGCAATACGACACCTGAACCTAGAGCATTCGGTAATATAAGGTTAATAGTAGGGTTGGCCTCCCGCGCCCTTCCGTCCCCTAATTTTTACTAAAAAGAATCCCTCCCGTTATCCCTTCCACCTTAATTTTTTGCTCATATCCACCGGCTGGCAATTTAGACCAAGGGAGACGTTAATAGTAATAAGTTTCCGCATTTTTTATTCAAAGTCATAACAACCCTTCCAAATATAACAATAGGCTGATCTATTATGTATTCTCCGTCATTCTGCACGACTTCTTCCCACCTTCGCACTAGCCATCCTCCTTCAGTAGCGCCTTTAGACGGTCCTCATCCAACTAGGAAGGTCGACGAGTACGAGGCGAATTATCCAAGCCGAAATTACCACTTTTAAATTTCTTATACCAGTCCTGTGAAGTCCTCACAGCATCTCCTCCATACACAGAGCAAATTTCTTATACCAGTCCTGTGAAGTCCTCACAGCATCTCCTCCATACACAGAGCAAATTTCTTGGGCTGCTTCTGTTGCCTTTTGACCTTGAGGGAAGAAGAAGAAAAGCAGATGTCGAAAATGCTGATTTTTGCCACCTGGATATTCCATTTCAAGAGCCTAAAACTAGAGTAAGCCTAAGTTTTCCGAAAAAGCGATGGCGACAGGTTTGTAGAGCAGGGAAAGCGCTATGGAATGGTATATGGGATTTTAATAAACGCCAAACATATAAGTGAAAAAAATAGCAAAGAAAAAAAAACGCGGCAACTTATTATTATTCAACCCAATAATTTTGAAATCTGTGTCCATCTCTTGTAGTAGTGGTTTTACACAAATATGGACTAAGATGTATGGACTACCCATTTTAGGGAGTGAAATGGCTTGTCCCAACAGTAAGCAGTTGGATGGGAGCACTCAGAGCATGCACACCCCCACCTCCAACACTATTCTAACCTCAGTGGCTGCGAGCACATTCGGTGGTGGGTCTCAACCAGTGTTATCCGTGTCCTCTAAACACCAAGCCAGTCACCAATCGCTGGGCACTAGTCAATCTGCTGTTTCCCTTGAGAAGGACCATCATCACCATCCAGGGAGTAGTCCACCGAAACGGTCTTCCAACTCCAAGAATTTGAGTGCTAGTGAGCCGGATCTAGTGGGTCCAACACTTCCTAGCGTTCGACAACAACGACAAAAAAGTTTTGTGCCTGCCTCCAGCCTGATGGAAGATCCTATGCTCTTCATGGAGGAGGACGAAGAAGAAGAGCAAAAAGCTGATCAACCCGCGATCGATGAAACCGAAGAGATGAGTGGTGGTTTGGTGGAAAGAGGGGAGCCCAATGTGGCCTCGTCTAAGACCAAAAGCACAAAATTGAGCAGAGCTTCAACCGACTCCTCAGCCAGCCGCTTTCTGAGCGATATTGTGGATGTGGAGTGCATGGACCAGTTCATCAGCTCTCAAGAGTTCTATGGTGGTTTGGTGGATGCTTACAGTGAGATGTTGATGGCTTCAGGAGCACAAGGCGGAGATGTGTCTGAGAATGTGCAGGAAGTGGAGCAAGCCTTTTTGAGCAATTACATGGGAACTGCTCTGCTGCGTGAGTTTTTGCAATCTGTCTTTAGTCCAAAGTGAAGCCGATTGTATGGTCAACCCTTGATAACCTGGCACCCCAAAAAAACAGCCTGCTAGTGCCAAATTATCGAGGGTACCGAGTTGTCGAGGCACATAAAGCCGCTTGAACTTGCTTGAAGTGTCGAGTTATCTAGGGTGCCGGATTAGCGAGGGTTGACTGCAGTAGTAGTAGCTACAACACATTTTTTAGACGACTTCACGTCAGACGGCAGTGCTAGAAACCACCCCACCTCTTCGACGGCCCACACCGCTCTTCAACAACTCAGCAATAGCAGCAACAACGATGACTCTATAACCAGCAGTTCTTCGTCCAGCGCTCAGCCTCGTCGCCAGCTCTCCAATCTAGGCATGGGGCTTCGTCTGAAGTTGGGCAACTATGCAGATGTGCTCAGAGGGATGATGCACCACGTCATGGACTCCAGTGGCATTGTCGGCAATTTCGACGACGAAGAATTAGAAAATGAGATCTATGAGGATGAATTCCAAGCTCATCAAAACCTGATCGAGAACAATTGTGAGGGATCGGATGAAGTGGTCAACTTTGATCAAGCTGCCTTCCCTCTTTCTAATAACAGAGTAGTGGGGGCTGTGGGAAGTGGAACAGCTGGAATGGCGTCTGCCTCCATTGCTTTCCAGAACCAGGTGGAGTCTTTGGCCTCAGCAGCAGCTGCTTTGAGACGCCAGTTCTCAAATGCCAGCTCCGGATCGGCGACTGGAAGCAGGACTGCTGTAGGTTTCAGCACCGGCTCAAGCACCAATCTGGGGTCTGCCGAAGGAGCTGAGCCTAAATTGAGCTGGCGTCAAATATTTATGGGCGAAGAGGGCAGATTTGAAGGAGGAGAGGGAAGTGTGACAAGAGGCAATAACAATGCAGACGATAGAGCTAACTCTGGCAGTAGAAACTTCAAGAAGGCAACTAGAGTGTGGGACGATGACTTTGTGTTGAGAAGGCAATTGGAAGCACTAATTCCAGCTTTCGATCCTAGACCAGGAAGGACTAACGTTAATCAGGTGGGTAGGCATTGTGGGTCTAATAGACATTTTTTAGCGGGTGAGGCAAAAGTTCCCCATCACTTTTAAAGTCTGATCTTATATGCCCTGTCAGTGCTTTATCACCCTATGTGCTCTAAGTGTTTACCCAAAGTTGGCAAAAGATGTCAAAAAGTGAGGTAACAGCGGTGGATTGGACTTTTGGGGGTGACGGGTCATCGAAGTTCGACTGTAAATAGGGTTCTTAAAACTTTTTTCTTAAGACCCAAGAAGTTGAGCTAACCAATGAGACAGCAGAAAGCACCCCTTCGGTCTATACTCGAAAAGGTTCCACCATGGTTAGACAGTCTTCGTTGGCAGCGTCGAGTGCCGCTTGCAAGCTCCGGATCTACCTAAGAGGACCCAATTTGGCCAACATTGAAGACCAAACATTGGAGCTGAGTAATGACGATGCCTCCATCTTCTATTACATCCAAGAGCTGATGAATGCTACAGAATGGGGTCAGAAGACTGCGGAGAAGCAGAAAAGAGTGTGGGAACCCACTTACACACTCATCTATGAGAATCCAGAGGCTGGCAAAACCATTTCCATTCAGCTGAAGAAGCTGGACAATGAAGCTAGAGAGAATGGAGATGCATTGGTCAAACAGGTGGCAAACATTCTTTTTTGGTTTTTGTCTAATTAAACCAGGAATTTTAGTCGTTGGACTTGATCCAAAAACTGCATTCCCTTGCCGAGAACTCACAAATAGCTCTGCCAAATGAAGTCTTTCATAGTTGCAAACTCACCCAGAAACTAACCCAAAGTTTAACTGATCCATTGATCGTTTCGGCTAAAGCCTTGCCAGAATGGTGCAACCAGTTGGTCTCCGATTACCCCTGTCTTTTTTCGGTGGATACTAGAAGTATGCATCTGTACGCCACTGCATTCGGCACTTCAAGAGCCATTGTTTGGCTGCAGAATAGGAGAGATCAGGTACACCCTTTCAGCATATTAGAAAGACCAAGTGGGGCACGAAGTTGGGGTCGGCCTTGGGCTTAAGGGCAAGCCTAAGGCTTACGGCTCAAATAAAAGGTTTTGCCGTTGCAGATCCTAGACCAGAACCGGTCCTCTTCCACCTCTTCCGCCGGATCCTCCAATCTAGCCGGCTCTCGACGTGAGGACCACTACCCTGAGTACAGAATCGGGCGCATAAAGCATGAGCGCATCAAAGTCCATCGAAACGATGATCTGCTATTGGAGAATGCCATACGAGTGATGAACTTCCATGCTATTCGCAAGTCAGTGCTCGAGATTGAGTATTATGGAGAGGAGGGCACAGGCCTAGGCCCCACTCTAGAGTTCTACGCTCTTGTGGCTGCTGAATTCCAGCGCAAATCTTTGGGCATGTGGATGTGCGATGATTCAGATGAGCAACAAAGCCAACTGGAAGCACATGAATTGGATCTGGGAGAAGGGGCTAAACCTCCAGGGTTAGCTTGCATTAAATTTAAACTTAAGTTTTGTCACATTGCAGATATTATGTGCGCCGGAGTAATGGCCTCTTCCCTGCTTTCTTGCCTCAAGGGACTGAGGAAACCAAGAAAGTGGCCTCATTGTTCCGCATTTTCGGCATCTTCTTAGCTAAAGTGCTCCAGGACAATAGACTGGTGGACATTCCACTCTCAACCACCTTCTTAAGATTGATGTTGTCGCCAGAGGTGTGTGGATTATGATTTCTTGACTAAATTAATTATAACCTCCAAGGTAGAAAAACCTCCGGGTATAAACATCTGGGGATGGGGTATAATATAGTAGTAGATCCATCTATTTTTAGATCAACAAATCTGACGACTGTTCAAACTGCTACTTCAGTCCACTGAACACCATTGACGATCTAGCTCAAATACATCCTTTAAAGGCCAACTTCCTCCGCTCTCTTCATCAATTTATTCAAAAAAGACGAGCCATTGAGGCTGACCTTAAACTAACTGACTCTGCCAAAAGAGAAGCCATTGCTGGACTAAAACTTAAGTTAGGAGAGGAAGAACACGCAGAATGCAGTGTGGATGATCTGGGCCTAAGCTTTGTGCTCAACCCCCCCTCATCCATCTTTGCTTATGATGAGATCGAGTTGATCGAGCATGGGGCCAACGTGGATGTGACAGTGGACAATGTGGAGCAATA
Organism: Subanguina moxae; assembly: GCA_000981365.1. NCBI lineage: Eukaryota > Metazoa > Nematoda > Chromadorea > Rhabditida > Anguinidae > Subanguina > Subanguina moxae. The sequence goes on from BBSZ01010434.1 coordinate 16,909, forward strand.
TGTGAATAAATGTTTGGACTTTTACTTGAATACGGGTATACGAGAGCAGGTAAGTGGTTTTTTTACTTAGTCCCACTGCTTTTGGTGTGACAATCGAAGGGATTTTGTCCTTTTCCCCCCAAGGAGATTTCGGACTTGTCCGCACTGCTCCTTATTCTCCTTGCTAAGCATTTAATCGACATTTTCTGAAAATTTTGGGAATTTAGAATGCAGGTGTAAAAATTGACAAGATTGAATTATTGTAGGTAACTGCCTTCCGACAAGGATTCGATCTGGTTTTCCCACTAAAGTCACTAACTGCTTTCACTCCATCTGAAGTGCAGGTGCGTATTTAAAAAGGCTAAAGCATACATCTTTAATTTGTATTTGTGATTAGGTTCTCCTCTCCGGTGAACAATGCCCTCAATGGACTCGAGAAGATATTCTGAAATACACCGAGCCAAAATTAGGTTATAGTCGAGATTCAGCTGGCTTCTTGCATTTTGTTGATGTTTTGGTGGCAATGAATGCAGCAGAGGTAATTTTGTTTATTGTATTGAAATTTTGACTAGTGGAAAGTCTCAGCATAAAGAAATTCTTTCAAAAATGGGTACTTTTATTCAAAAATATCAAAGAGTTTGGGGAAAAACGACCATGGCCAACTGTCCTATTTATCCTTTAGGCCGTTCTACAAAAAGATATTTGCAGTTTGGAGAAAAAATAGTTTTCAGCGCAAAGGCTTTCTGCAGTTTACCACTGGTTGTTCGTCGCTTCCACCAGGCGGTCTGGCCAATCTTCACCCTCGTCTGACAGTTGTGCGCAAAGTAGGCAGTGGAGACGGCTCATTCCCTTCAGTCAACACCTGTGTCCACTACCTGAAATTGCCTGAGTATAGCAGTGCAAAGATCTTGAGAGAAAGACTGCTAGCTGCCACCTTTGAAAAGGGTTTCCATTTGAACTAAGTCGGGATACAAACAACAAAATCGAGCTATATTCTGTTTTATTCTATGTTTTTTTTTCTTTGTATCATAAAAAGTTAAATTTTAGTACAATGGGGTTTTTGTCTCTGCAGTGTTTATATATTTAGTGATGATAAATCAAAGTAAAACTGCTATTTTACATTAGGTTACCTACGAGATTAATAGGTATGAGTCATCAGTGCCAGTCTTTAGAAGAGGGTAAACACTACTAATTTTCAATATCGAGGATCTCCTCAAAACCTATACAGCCTGTTGTTGTTTTATGTAGCAAAAAAAAATATGACATTTCCTAGAAAATTAGCGTCCAAAGGAAGATATGGCGCTATTGGAAGATTGGGGGGATTATAACCAAGTAGCTCCGAAGATTGGGGGATTATAACCGAGTATCTCTGAGGATTGGGGGTGGGGAGACTATAACCGAGTAGTTCTGAAAATTGGGGACTGGGGGCATATCTTAGTGGCGTCAGAATTTTTTTTTGGCACAAGTAGTTGTTTGTTAGCTATTTTACAGCTAACCGTTTGTTAGCTATTTTACAGTTGACTGTTTGTTAGCTATTTTACAGTTAACTGTTTGTTAGCTATTTCACAGCTAATTGTTTGTTAGCTATTTTACAGTTGACTGTTTGGTAACTGTTTTATAGTTGACTGTTTGGTAACTGTTTTACAGTGGACTGTTTGTTAGCTATTTCACAGCTAATTGTTTGTTAGCTATTTTACAGTTGACTGTTTGGTAACTGTTTTATAGTTGACTGTTTGGTAACTGTTTTATAGTTGACTGTTTGGTAACTGTTTTATAGTTGACTGTTTGCTAGTTATTTCACAGCTAATTGTTTGCTAGCTATTTTACAGTTTAGTGTTTGTTAGCTATTTCACAGCTAATTGTTTGTTAGCTATTTTACAGTTAACTGTTTGTTAGCTATTTTACAGCTAACTGTTTGTTAGCTATTTTACAGTTGACTGTTTGGTAACTGTTTTACAGTGGACTGTTTGTTAGCTATTTTACAGTTGACTGTTTGGTAACTGTTTTATAGTTGACTGTTTGGTAACTGTTTTATAGTTGACTGTTTGCTAGTTATTTCACAGCTAATTGTTTGTTAGCTATTTTACAGTTAACTGTTTGTTAGCTATTTTACAGCTAACTGTTTGTTAGCTATTTCATAGCTAATTGTTGTGTTATAACCGAGTATCTCTGAGGATTGGGGGTGAGGAGACTATAACCAAGTAGTTCTGAAAATTGGGGGCTGGGGGCATATCTTAGTGGCTTCAGAATTTTTTTTGGCACAAGTAGTTGGGAATAAAAAATTTATGAGCACAGCAAATGGATCTACAAATTTGCGTATGGTGTGTGGGGAATAGATTGATAGAAATTCAACTCATCAAAAATTTTTATATCGATAGATTAACCAATTTGATATATACAAAAGTTCGAAGCATCGCCAACCCTACTCCTGACTAGAATTATGCCCATTCGTAAAGCTTAGGAAGAATATAAGAATACTGTTTGAAATTTAAAACGGTTCACATCTTAGATCTCTGTCCACTCATTGGCTGCTCATCCTCATCGCTGGAGTCGATGTATTTGCCCTTGCTAAACTTGTCATCAGTCAAACTTTCTGCACTCAGAGTCTTTCTCAATGATTTTATCTTGGCATATGATGCCCTTCTACTTCTGCTCTTGGTGGGTGAAGTCGTTATAGATGGATGCCTGCTAAGGTTTTTGCTGGCTACAAAACTGGTCTCATTCTGCTTAACGTAGTGGTTGGGTGGACTACGAATGAGCTGGTCAGTCAAGTCTGGAGGCACAATGGCTGCGTGGAAGGGCACAATCAGGTTGGTATGAACTTTGGCGGCCTCTTTCTCATCCTCATAAATGTTTTCTTCGCTGTCTGACCTGCCCATTCTCTCTTCTATGGCGTTGAAACGGCGCACATGCTCCTGCCATTTCTGCTCAGTTAGGCGTAGAGCTCTGGAAATATATTTTTTTATATAACTTACCTACCGTGTTCTTGAAATACTCAGTTTAGACTTGGTATACCCTGTGGACCGTGTATACACTCTAAACCCCATGGACCCCCTGGCCCGGTATAATTCTGGATCCCCTAAACCCGATAAACCGTCTGGAACTCTTCGATCCGGTATAATTCTGGACCCCCTGGACCCGGTAAACCTTCTGGACCTTCTATAGTTCCCGGACCCCGCGGATTTCTGGACCCGGTATTCTCTTTTACCTAGAGAATGGTTTAAAAATCTTTTTGGATTGTGGCCTATGTAAATTTTCTTGATTTCTATAACATCTTTTACATATATAAGGATTGGATGTTATTTGTCATCGAGCAGCAATAAAAATTAAGAGTTAGGTATGGGGCTCAATCCAGGAAAATAATTGAGCCATGCTGCCATGTATTTGACGACCACTTACTCCCTCTGTTTCTCAATGGAGTAGTGGGACTCCCAAAGCTTGTATATCAGATCAGTTGTGAAGACCACATCTGCATGTTGGGCAATCAGTCTGAGGAGGAATAAGCCATCCATTCTCAGATACTTGTCAATAAACCTGGCTACTTGCACTTGGATGGCTGCAAAAACAAATTACAGTCGACTCTCGATATAAGAGCACTTCGCTATAAGAGCACTCTCGGTATAAGAGCACTAAAAAAAAATTTGGTTGGCCGATAAAGACTGTAAAACAGACAAAGTTTACCTTCGCTATAAGAGCACTCTCGCTATAAGAGCACAAACTGTCGGTCCCAATGGGTGCTCTTATATCGAGAGTCGACTGTAGTAGACAACTGAAAATGTTTGATTGCAGATATTCCCACCTTGGAGACCTCTGTCTGAACTGTTTGCAAACACCCTTTTCCCACTCATCTCCAAGTGATTGTAGATGAAGTGTTCCGCGGAACGAGCATTTATAAAGTTGAAAATCCATGCGGAGAAGTTGCACAGAGTTATGCTGGCGAGTATCACATACCAGCCCCACAAAACAACAAACGCCTTCTCTGTGAACACATTCAAAAGGAGCACACATTGGACGGTGTGGTTTTGAGTCTGGCCCATTTCACGCACCTACAGTTGAATTCAGTCAGAGAATTGATAAAGGCAGTACAAGTAACCTCAAAGTCACACCAAGTGACGCGTGGAAACAAACCACTTTCGCTCCAAGACGTGTGACCGTCCAGCAGACTACGCCAAACACTGAAGCCAAAGCCTTGCTTTTTCTCCGAGAACAGGTATCTACAATTGAAATGTTTTATTAAGAAGATTCACGAAAGGTTTGAAACAAAATTTGGCACCAGGCGTCAAATACTGCGACCTGTTGTTTTTGCCTATTTTTCTAGTATTTTGCCTATTTTTCTAGTATTTTGCTTATTTTTCTAGTATTTTGCCTATTTTTCTAGTATTTTGCCTATTTTTCTAGTATTTTTCCCTTATCTTATCTACTTTTCCCTTTATCTTATCTATTTTTCCGGTATTTTACCTTTTTTGTGTGTAGCTGAGCCTCTAAGCACTGCTTAAATTCCTACTTTCGCTCTTCCCACCACTATTTTTGCTGAAAAAGAGACAAAGAAAGGAACAGTGAATGTAGGTAGGCTTTTAAGGCCTTTTTCCCAATTTTTATTCGAGATGTGTATAAATGTGAATTTTGTGGTTTTACTATAATACATTACAAACCATACCAACCTGTTCAAAAAGCTGACTTGGCAGACGACATTTAGCAGAAAAGCTAGTTTGCTGAAGAGATAGATGAAAGAGATATAGTAGGATGAATACTTTATGTTGAGAAATCGCAAAACTTTGTGAGGCTTCAACTTCCTCTGCGATCCAAACATGTTAAAACAATATTACCCATCATTCAAAAATCACTTACTGCATTTAGACGGTGGTGAAATCTTAAAGCGCCTTGTAAGTGCACAGTGAGTGAGTGAATGTTGTCATTTCTAACAGCTGGGTCACAATTACACTCATTTGTTGCCAGTCTCAAGATTTGACCCACTTTCACCCCCGATTGTCCTGCAAAATACTTCCAGATCAGCGTGGGAAATTTAAAACAGGCGGCTTGGAAAAGTAGAAAAAATGGCATCCATTGGTAGTAGGAAATGTGCTGGTTTTTCTTCTAAAAGGCTTGCCTAATACTTGTTCTACGTGGGGAACTTACCTGGTCATATGTCAGGTCAACTATTTGCTCTTTAAAGGAGACCTGAAAATGCGTTCTGTTTATAAAATAAGTAAACTTAGCTAGCTATGGTAAAGTTGCAGAAATTCTGACATGACCAGTAATACTGCCTGCCTAACAGCTTCCTCTATTTATTCTTTATATCTTTTTTAATCAGGAATGGGGTTTTTTTTTAAAGTTAAACTTATGTCTTTTATCGAACAAAAAAGCCAAACTTCGATTTAGCGACAACCATTAAAAAAAGTGTCGATAAATCAAAGCTTGGCTTTTTTGAAGGCGAAACTGTTGACTTGTCTAAAAACAACTAGTAAATTCAGAATCTTTGCAATTTTCTCCTTAGAGACATCAGTATCAAAGCTGACAAAAGATGTCAAAATTGAGGTAAAAGAATGGTCGGACCCAACTGTGGATCGAACTTTTTAGGGGGGTCAATAAATCGGGAGTTGACTGTATTTTACAGTTAACTGTTTGCTAGTTATTTCACAGCTAATTGTTTGCTAGCTATTTTACAGTTAACTGTTTGTTAGCTATTTTACAGTTAACTGTTTGGTAACTGTTTTGCAGTTGACTGTTTGTTAGCTATTTTGCAGTTAACTGTTTGCTAGCTATTTTACAGTTAACTGTTTGTTAGCTATTTTACAGTTAATTGTTTGTTAGCTATATTACAGTTAACTGTTTGTTAGCTATTTTACAGTTAACTGTTTGGTAACTGTTTTGCAGTTGACTGTTTGTTTGCTATTTCACAGCTAACTGTTTGTTAGCTATTTCACAGCTAATTGTTTGTTAGCTATTTCACAGCTAACTGTTTGTTAGCTATTTCACAGCTAATTGTTTGTTAGCTATTTTACAGCTAATTGTTTGTTAGCTATTTTACAGTTAACTGTTTGTTAGCTATTTCACAGCTAACTGTTTGTTAGCTATTTCACAGCTAATTGTTTGTTAGCTATTTTACAGTTAACTGTTTGGTAACTGTTTTACAGTTGACTGTTTGTTAGCCATTTTACAGTTGACTGTTTGGTAACTGTTTTACAGTTAACATCCTGTTCTGCTATAGTTGAACTCAAGAAAAGTGTTGATTTCTCGAAATATTCAAATAAGTCAAGTAAATCATACATAATAAGTTGAAGACGAGAAGCAGTAGTTTTCAGTGTACTCGTTCCACGCAGAATTGAAGCCAAGCGGGGTCATACATTCAATTGGTCGGCCACCAAACTGTTTATAGCTGTGAAGTATGGCAAGACCTATTAGCAGGTTGCAGGTGAAATAGGAGTGAAGGCTAAAAAGCCAAACATTTATTTGATGAAAAAAAAAGCATGTACCAAGCAATAAAATCCTGAACTATTGGCTGGTTGCTGTAAGGCACAGCATTCATTACACGGAAGATAAACATGTTTGTTGTTGGGCTAATTCAATGCACCTCTTCTAATGTTATCTATATAATGGTCATTTTGAAAGAGTGTACACACGATAATTCATGTTTAGAGCGGAAAGATAAACAGCATGTCGTATATCCGTTTTATTAGCATAGCATATTTACACACAATAATTTCAAAAGAATTAGCTTGCATAATGCCAAGTGGTGCCAAAATGTCCACATTCAAGACTAGCCAAAAACCATTCAAAAACGATGACATCCTTTTGGGTGGGTTCCCTTATAAGGTTCATTACTAGAGCTTCTCTGTCTTTGCTGTCTTCTTCTTGAACTGGCCTCCGGTGGTCTTCTCTTTTGTACTGATTTCAAACTTTGGGATAAATTATTTTCTGGATCACTTTTTAGATTTTAAAATAGGTCTGCAACTTTTGCCACACCCGGTAGATGATTTTCTCTATTTCTTCCTGCTCCTTTCCATGCTGTCTTTTGCGTTTTAGAATAAATTTATTATTATTTATTTATTATCATTAAACATATGCTCATTTACCGGTTTCTTTACTGCAGCTTTCACAAAATCTTTTAATTAGCACGTCTTACAACAACGCAAGGTTTTAACACACACAAAACAATAAACACACACCTTCTTTTGCCAGTACAGTCTTGCCACAAATTCTGCGTCCAAATTTTTTTTTGCCCGGAGGCATTTTGCAGGTGGAGTTCATCAGCTGCTGCTCTACCCATCATTTTTCTCCCTTCTTACAATTGTTTTGCTAAAGACTTCTTTTATAGCAGAGCAAACGCTCACTAGAATCGCTTTTTCAAAAGAAGAAAAAAGGCGACTCCTCCAAGAAGTTCTCTTTATTTGTTTGGACCTGGAAATGGGTCGAAAACACTTTTTCATACACACAACTCATTATGAGGTGACATTTGCTTCTTTGTTTTTGTTAATAGCCTCTCGCTATTCTCGACCTCCCTAGAAGTTGTTTTTTTCTGTTTGGTCTCACATTAGTAGTATAAATATTTGAAAAAAAGTAGCAGTGTTAGGGAAAAAGTTTATCTTCACCTATACGAAACTTGAAAGTTTTTGATTGCAAAAAGTTTGCTAAAATTCTTTTACTCTGGCTTATTCATGCCAGCTGAGATTGCGGACAAGATTTCTGAGAAAAGATGCGATTCTTGATCCGTTAGGAGTGAAAAACTGTGAAAAAAAAATTTTACCACATGCACAAGCACTTTACAAAATTGCTCCTCACTACTCCTAGCGATGAAATTGGTGTCTTTATGATTGAAGCAGCTCAAACCACTTTTGAAAGAATGTTACAGATGTTGGACACCCGCAATGAGTTGCATACCAGAACTTTTCAGAACAAAGTTTCCCATAGCTGCGACTTGGTATGGCCCTTTCTCTGGCTTGTCCTACTTTTCTTGGTAGACAATTGGTTGCTTTAAATAAATGATAGGGGATGTGCATTGGAATCAGTGCCAAGGCACACTGAACGATATTTCTGTCGTTGGACAGCTCTTACGAAAAACTTGGCACACATCAATGGAGATTGCAACACTGTTTGTGAGCTGAATCATTTCTGATGCTGTCTATCGTTTTTTCTAGGAGATTTAAGGAGAATTTCTTTGGAGTAAGCAGAAAAGACGGATTACCAACAGGCCAACCTATTGGAGTCTCTGCTAATTCAGCTGTCTGGGAAAACTTTTCGACGTCAGAGGTTTTTATTTTTCGCTCAGCTAGACCAAAACTATGACTCTGTATCCATCAGTTCCGCTTTTCTGATTTCTGGCACAGCTGCTGCTGCAGCTGCTGCACAAACTTATCTTCTGTTGCAGCTAATCCTTCGAGCAGAGAAGACAAAAACTTTGTTGCTTCTTGCGCAAATAAAAGGCAAATAGGGGGTTGCGATACCACTAATTATCGGTTTGGTAGGAAGCCCCCTTTCTCCCAAATGGGAATAATAGATCAAAGCCAGCAATTGCTTGCGGTATTAAGGGAACAGCAAAGAGAACGCAAAGCCAAACAAGTTTTGACATCGTCGTGGCTTGTTATGCAAACTATTTTTGTTTTAATCATAAGAATTTAGCAAATAATTTGCTGACTCAGAGTCAAAAGAATGGATTACAAAGCACACACACAAAAAGCGTGCATTTAACACAATTTTTATGCAATCATATGCAATAAGGTTTCAAGACTCCACTAGATTATAACCCCCCCCCCCCCAAAAAAAAAAGTTTATTCCTCCTTAGAAAGTGGCCCCTTACTGTCCCTTCCCTTTCCTTAAACAGCCCTTAATCTCAATAAAATACGGTAGAGTATCTCTTTTCCTACAGAGTGGGCCTTTACTTGTCCTTTCCCCTCCCTTATACAGCCCTTAATCCTTTAAAAATTGTGAAAAATGCTTCTCAAATGGTCAATGTACCTAGAAAACACGAAGGTATAAACGCTTGGGGGGGGGGGGGGTTATAATACTGTAGTACCGGTCTCAATATTTTTTCCAAGGTGCGTAAAAAGTTTTCTACTCGACTACTCGATCTGGGACATTTCGAAAGCGAAGCTGGATAACGGAAGAAAATCGGCTCAACTTCTAACAGCTCCTCTTCAAGAAGCATAAGAGCAAATAGACGAAGATTTACTCCCTCTGTGGCCGATAATTGGCGACAACGACTGCAAATGGAGGATATTTCGAATTGTGAAGAGCACATCTTACTCAGAATTCTCTCCAGTTCTTCAGCAAAATTTTATAAAGTCTTAAAAGTTTCTTACGTGTCACCTTTGTAATAATTTTTCAGTGCTACAATTACTACAGTTACACTTCAAAAAACGTTGTGCTGGAACTTTTGCAGTTTCCTGCGCGTGTTTTTTTTTCTCAATCAAACATTCCATCCAATTTCATTGAACATTGTTACACTTTGACCGTGGAGGTGAATCTTCTCTCTTTCTCTCGGAAATACAACCTGAAATTCTTACCCCTCTTGCTGTTGGCCGTCAATTGGAGAGGGTAGGACCGCCTAGTGACTGGCACAAAAAGGTGCGTTGCGCAGTTAATCAACTCCAGATAATGGCCAAAAAAAGGAGAGAAAAGAAAGAATGGGACTGAAGCCGAGACTGAAAACTCCTACACATAACTGTCTAACTGTCTAATTAAGTGGGGCTTTAGGCTGTTTAATTCCACTTCTTTTTCTCTTTCTTCAGCTAAGCGCGTAGAAGATTGGAACACGCCCACCCATTACTGCTATTCATTTTCGCCAGTACATGGCCCTTTCTCCCACCCATTACTTCTAGGCGGCCAGCCTTTAAAAGCAGCAAGGAGAAGCCTTGTTCAATCAGTGAATCCTTTGTGTTCTCTTTTCCTTATACACATACATATATAAACTGGTATTCCTGAGGTTTTCCAGTGTATCAATCAAGTTTCTGCTGTGGAAACTATAGGAGTATTAGTTTGATCAACTTTCCATTCTCTTGGTTTCCCTTTTTCAGTGAAGGTTGTCACCTATTTATAGTTGCCCAACTTTCAGCCAGTCCTATTGCTCCAACATGGTAGAGGAAGATTTCGACAACAGGATCAAGGCCTACCGCTTTGTGGCCTATTCCACAGTCTCTTTTTCGGTGATTGCTCTGGTCTCTGTGTGCTTCACTCTTCCTATGTTGCACACCTATGTGCAGAACGTGTCGCACAGCATGGATCGTGAGCTCAGCCACTGCCAGGTAATTATTTTTATATTCCATTCATAAGCTATACACTTCCATAGACTGACTAGTCAAATGGACAAGCTTGGGTATTTGAGCCCTACAAATAGGCAAAAATCATCTTCTTACCCAGTTTATCGGGAAAACCATAGTCACCAGGGCTGTAAACTGATAGATGTGCTTAAAATACTCATGTTTGCAATCTTTTTTTATTCCAGGGTTCTGCCAAAGACATCTGGACTGAGGTAAACCACCTGAAGCTCATTCCTGTTGCTGGTAGCAACCGCACAGCTCGTGAAGCCGGCTATGGAGGAGACTCTGGAGTGGCTGCAGCTTCTGCCTCAAGCAGTGGAGGTGGTGGTGGATCATGCTCTGACTGTTGCTCCGGCGGACAGGCTGGACCACCAGGACCCCCAGGAATTCCTGGCAAAGCAGGAAATCCAGGTGCACCTGGTAAGCTGTTTATCCTTAAAAGTTTTTACTCGTTCACCACACACCATTTTTAGGAGGCCCCGGACAACCTGGAAAACCATCTGTGCCGGTATGTGCTTCTCAAGCTCCACCACCATGCAAGCCATGCCCAGGCGGTCCCCCTGGACCACCAGGACCCCCAGGACCAAACGGACAGCCAGGAAGCGCAGGACAGCCAGGAAATGACGGTGCTCAACCACAGCCAGGAGAGCCAGGACCACCCGGTCCTCCAGGACCCAACGGAAACCCAGGACAACCCGGAGCTCCAGGTCAGCCAGGAGCCCCCGCTCAGAGCCAAGAGTCAGGACCCGGACAACCAGGACCACCAGGAGATGCTGGAGCCCCAGGAGGCCCTGGACAGCCAGGAAGCCCAGGACAACCCGGTGGACCAGGAACTGCCGGACCCAAGGGACCACCTGGTGGCCCAGGACAGCCCGGAAACGATGGCCAGCCAGGTCAACCAGGTTCCGCTGGTCAGCCAGGTGGTGCTGGAGAGAAGGGTATCTGCCCTAAGTACTGTGCCATCGACGGAGGAGTCTTCTTTGAGGACGGAACCCGCCGATGATAAAATTCTTGGCCCACAGGACATTGGCTGGGCATTGGACTGTGTTTTTGATGGAAAACATTTGCATAGTAGTCTACCTGATGAGTTTCACCCACCAATTGTCCAAGAATTAGCTTTTTTCTCTCTTCCCGATCCCTTTTTTGTTACCACTGCCATGAACTGCCCCAGCTCCGAAATTTTTTGATTGAACGCAAAAAGTATCCCCCTCCCCACTATGGGTATTTATATAAGTGTTTGTTAATGAACTCTTCTTTTAATAAAGCAAATAGATTTCTAAATTTGGCACAAGTCATTTATGTAAACTAGAGAAATACATCTACTGTCGAAAATTGACGTTGGCCGGTATTTCTGGCTTTAAACAAGTTCTGAACTAAAGTAGCCTTTTCTGTGTTTTGTTAGCTTTGAATATATAATAAAATATAATAAATATAATAAAGCATTATTTTATAATTTTTTTGAAACATACAAACAAATCAAAAGAGCAACTGTGATCAATATAACAAAAATTCTCTATCATTTTTATTTCTGCTGAACAGCAAGGTTATGGAAAAATTTTGCCTAATGGCATAGCTTCAGAATTTTTGCAGACTTGTCCCTTCCCCCTGTAATCCCAAAAAAATACGGTAGAGTAGCCCTTTTTACAAAGTGACTCCTTAATTGTCCCTTTCAGAATACGCCACCCACCCAGTTCAACAATCCGCCACCCAGATATTTTTCCACATATTTTCAACATTTTTTTGCAAAAATTCTAAAATCCTACTTTAAAAGACTTGATTTAAAAAAATATCATATTTTTGTTCCTGAAAGTATAGCAATTTCGTTTAATAACATTACTATTTATACACCATAAAAAGTGTGGTAATAGTGCGTTCTCCTGATCAAGTGGTTTCAGAGAGTTCACTTTTACAAGGTTTCGATTCCTAATTGGGTTGTGTACATATACCTTTTATTAAAAATTTCTATTGTTAAATTGGGTGGGTGGTTCTGTAAGTGCTTCTCTCCTCCTATGAAGCAACATATTGAGCCCATATCTCGCTTAAAGTCTAAACTTACTTGCTAAATTTAATATGCAGGTATACAGATTTTTATAGCTTTATGTTAATAAAACAATAAAACCTTTATCTAATAGTCCTTCTAGCTAGCTATTTTTTTATTAATATTTATTTCTGCATTTTTTGCACAAAAGAGCAGCAGAAAATTGTTAAAAAAGCATTAAAAGTTATGTCGGGAAGTGAATTGGCACACGATTTACAGCCAACAAAAGGTTTTCCACCAGTGTGGGAAACATTGGGCAACACTTCACATCTTTATTTTTTTTTCTACACTCGATTATGTACAGTCAATGAAAGGAGAAGTCATCTTTTATACACAAAAAAGAAAAAAAAGCAAAGAGTGCAATGGGAGTAAACAAATACGAAGCCTTTTTTTTTTGGAAGTCTTGGAAACACTTTTTTGTAATTTGCCTCTTCCCACCTGCAGATTTCTTTAGAAGTTTCGAAAAAAAAGAGTGGTGTGCTGTAAAGGGACGGTAACAAATGGCTCCATCAATTGCGATATCAAAACCGGTGGTTGTGCCCATTTGCCTGAGAGTCGGTTCCACTCCACTGGCCGAGTGAAGAAAATGTGGGAAAAAATGTATTTCTCCTTTCCTTTTTTTCCCCAGGGTCACTTGATTAAATCATACCGTTTTTTGGATACCTGAGACATGAATTACTCGAACTAACCAGAAGTCAGAGTGTGTAAATATACATACTAAAGCTTTTTTGTGCAGTAAGCGCAGAAAAAAAAGGGATTTAATCTTGCAAGTGTGTCCAAAGTTGCTTTCAAAGTATTGGCTTCTGATTTTTCCCTTCCTCTCCCTCAAAAGCCTTCAATCCATTTGAAAATAGTCACTCTACTGGACTATACTATATGTTTATTCGGTCTCAGCAGAACAATTGAGTCGAAAATTTGGCTCCATTACATAACCATCTGTTCCACTCGTTATACAACCCGTAGTCCCCGAAAAATTGACCCCTGTCCCCAAGGCAAAATATGGAAATTTTTGACTTCCTAGAAAAAGAGCTTCCATGACGAAAAAGTGCTTGAAACGACGTTTCTAGCGTACTAGAAACGCTTGGAAGGGTCTAAAACAACAGAGAGAACCAAGGCCAAAAACTATCCCTTTCTAGGTTAGGATCAATACAGTACAGTCAACCCTAGACAAGCCGGCACCCCAAGAGACCAGTCTGCTAGTGCCAAATTACCGAGGGTGCCGAGCTATCCAAGTCCATTTCTCGATAAAACCGCTTCTCGAGACCTTGCGTGGGGTGTCTAATTATCGAGGCTGTCGGATTGACGAGGGTTGACTGCAGTACCGAAATAGTTTTTTAGTCTTTTATGTATAAGCAGAAATACCGTAAAGGTATTTGTTTTACTACAACTGCAAAGAGTTTTCAGCGTTCTGCAAAGGCTTTTCCAACCTTGTCTCGCTGCAAAAGATTTATTTTGCGTAAACTTTCACTTTTTTTATATTTTCGGCAGATGAAACCTTGAAAGGTTTGATTGGATCGACGGTGTTAAACAGCAAAGAGACGAGCAAAGACCAATTTTTTGTCTCTTTCTCCCAAAGATCACACCAAAGCACAATGTAAACACGAAGATAGAAGGTGCCTTTCAAAGAATAGATTGCAAAAAATGGAACCGGAATAAGAAATGGGCTGGCAAATTAGCGAGTCCATAGCCTACCCTCAAATTAGAGGTTAAAGAATGTGTCCTTGAACAAGGTTTCTAACCGTTTTGGTGTTGCCTGTTTACATGGTAAACACCAATAAATTAACTTTTTTTCTTCTTAAATATCTAATTTAAAAAGGCGTGCAAAATGTGCAGATGAACACTTACATAGTGTTTTTATAAAACATTCGATTTTGTAATAAAATTACCCGATTCAGGTGGTTTCTTTTATGCTGATGTGCCCTAGGAGGCAAGAAAAGCCTCAGAAATCTGAATTTGAAGAAATATTTAAAAAAGACACTTTATTGCTGGAGTTTCACATGTCTCTAACATTTTTTAATACAGTCGAACCTCGGTTTAACGACCACCCTCGGTGGGGGGTCGTTTATTAGACAGAGGGTGCTTGATACAGAGCTTGATACACTTAATAGAAATACGGAATACAATTTCGCAGCTCCACTTTTCCTAATGTCATACAAATCATGCACCATCTTGCCTCCTCACCAAACTTATGAATCAAAAGGCACTCTACCTAGTCAACATTCTTAAAGTTCGTGCGTCGAATATCTTATTTTACTTTGTTCCTTTTCTTCAACAATCATTAAACTGAAAATTTAATCGCATTCAGCTGCTCTTTTTCTTCCTCTCCACGTTTTAGTCTCTGCTTAAAATTTTTTCTAACATACTCAAGCCAAGGTATTGTAGATTGTAAAGCAATAGTTAGAAATCGAGAGTCATGGACCATTCTAAATCTTCTCGAATCATCACCGTAACCAGAATTAAAGTCGCTGTCCCTCAACAAGTCATTGTGTTGGAGGTGAGAAAGATGTGTAGAATTTTATACAAGTTTGCAAAATTGTTGGTCTTAATATATATAAAATACTCTGTGTTAGAAAAGTTCCGGTACAAATCTCTACTTTCATTTCCTGTATAACTCTTATTGATATTCACTAGCAAGATGGAGCTCCATCCCACAAAGCAATTGAGACCCAGACCTGGAGTCAAAAGCATGAGTGATTTATGTCTCAGGTATGGGTGTGTGCGCATCTCAACTCCAAGCCCCTGAGCCCCAGTCGCCCACGTAAGGGAATGAAGAGGGCTTTAGAGTTAGAGACATACCTGTGAGATCAATCCGAGCAAGATTTTCCTTTCATAAATAAAAAAAGAAATGAGCCATTCAAATGTGTATCGGAACTTTTCTAGCACAGGGCATATATAATATAAAATATATATACAACATAAATGAAAACCATACATAAAAGATAACCAATGATTTTGTTTCAAAATTGCAGCACATTGGCTTTGCAATTGTCTGCTTCAACCTTGTTTATGGGCCAGTAATGTTTCTGCTTTCTTCGGTATTTGCGAGCTTGGTTTTCGAATTTCCCGCCTTTTCAATTTTCTGTGCAGTCTCCCTAATCTCCGCATTGTTTGCTTTGAAACACAAAAGAGCTTTTATGTTCTACCCAATACTTCTGGCTGAGGTGAGTATGTTTGAATCGTTCGACTAGTCACAAATGCAGTTTTTCTGACTCACCCTGTACTTCATTGATTGCTCACTCTTATGAAATTATAAAATTTTATTGAATGATTACATTCGGACCAACTACTAAACAAAAAATATTCAGACTCCTCTTATTGCCATCTCATTGTGCCTTTGGCTATTCCACTTGAGCAATATCTTCTACTGTGTGCTTATAAATCAGAATTTCAAGACCACTTCCAAACCATCGACCATTTTCTTGGAGACTACACCAAGCAAGTTCACAGAAGCGGAAAAACATTTGCGACAAAATTTTTTGAGTATGCTTCACTCAACCCTTTAGACCAGATTGACCCTAAAATTGTTCAATAGCAGGTTGTTCAACGGCGGCCGTCAGTTATGCCGATCAGAGAGCAAGTATCAACCCAGTCTCAATAATTTGGGTCACCCTATTCTTTTTAATTTTCCTTAAAAGTTTGCTCGAATTCCTTGTGTTCCGTCGACTCATCAAGTGCTTCCAAGCAATGTGTGAGGAGAAACACAAAAATGGCATGGTTGGTGTGATGGATGCACGTGGTTATGGAGCTACAGACGATAAAAAGGATGTCGTCGAGTCTGATGATGATGTGAGCCTAGAATTACTTAACTTACTATAACCTAAGTGTCTTCTCTCGACCCTGATTTGGGGGGGGGAGTAAAAATGAAAAAAAATTCTTTGCACACACCATAGACTGAGGTTGGCACATTTGGAGATGTCAAACAATCTAGACCACACAGCATGAGACTGATTTATGGACGATAGTGGAGACGACTTGCTGAGGAGCTAAATTGGCGGCAGAGACGACCATCTCTCCTGCTTGAGTTGGAGCGACGGCTATTGCATGTTTTAGGTCCGCCAAGCTTGGTTTTTGTATTTGGATGAATTTTTACCCAAAGAAAGTTGGAACAGGACATGCTTCCGACTTAAAAGCCGCCTCTACTAAATTATACCCTAATATATATGCCCTTGATCCATTTATTTGTTAAGAGTATGGCTCGGATTCATCTCGCAGGTAAGTCTGTGTGCCGGAATATTTCTCCCCCCTCCCCCTTCACCCAAAGAATGTATATACCCTTTGGCCTTGAAGTTTGGATGCGCACACAAGCATACCTGAGACATAACTCACTGGAGAACAAGCTGTGGATGCATGAAAATAGCATGCATACCACAGCTTCTTTATGCGGTAGGTTCCTGTAAGAGAAACCATGTTCAAGATCTTCTATTTTCCTGATAGAGTGTATCCTCCTCACAAATCGGCGCACTTACTTGTCCTTTCTCTTCTTTTTGGTTTATTTTTTTGGAAAGGGTATAATACAGTAGTACCGAAAAGGCCTTATAGTAACAAAATTGCTGACATTGGTGATAAAACTTGCTTTAAAAGTAAAGAAACATAAAAAGAGGCATTAAGTATGATTCTTTAATTTCATGATTTTTTTCATCTTTCAGATGGTTGTGTTTGAGAAAATCAACCGGCAATTGCAGTTTAAAGACAACTCTCGACTAAGCGACTACTTCAACAACGGCTTTCAACGAGCCTCTTCTTTTTCCGAGCCTTCTCTTCCTACCCTAAGTAACGGCAAAAGAACATTGGCGTAAAATATTTTGGTCATTCATTTATAGACATATATTGCATAAACAAATTTGGCTACACTTGAAAAAAAAGCCCACTTCTCAAGATACCTAGGAAATACCTGGGTAGTACCTGAGTAGTACCTGGGCAGTACTTGAGTAGTACCTGAGTAGTACGTAGGGTCAGAAAACATCACTTATAAAGTCTACCCTGATCTGCCAAAGCAAAATATGGAAATTTTCCACTTCCCAAGCTCATTAAAGAATTTGTGTGGAAATGTTGCAAAGTGATAGAAAAGGTATATGATGTCAGCTTTTCTTCCAGTCTTATTGCAATGAGACCAGGTGTAAAAATTGAATTAATTTATCTATTTCATTTATTTATCAATTCACACATAGGTTGGTATCAACTGGATTCTAGAATTTACACGACAAATTTACAGCATTTAAATCAAAGTTGTTAAAACCTATAAAGGAGGTAGAAAGACTTGAAAAGCAAATTCTTCAAATATACAACATTTTTGA
Organism: Subanguina moxae; assembly: GCA_000981365.1. Classification (NCBI taxonomy): domain Eukaryota; kingdom Metazoa; phylum Nematoda; class Chromadorea; order Rhabditida; family Anguinidae; genus Subanguina; species Subanguina moxae. The sequence continues at coordinate 34,473 of BBSZ01010434.1, forward strand.
GCACTCTAGGATGCCTTGATGACCCTGTCCTGACGCACAGCAACTGGTTTGCCAGCATTTGCCATCACCACTCCATTCGCATGGACCATAAGGCCAGTGGAGGCATTCAGAGGAGACAACAGATGTGGCTTCAACAAACTCGGAACTATCCTATAGGCGGAGGGGCTGAAGTCAAGCTCGTGCCTCAGAATAGCCATGAACACAAACTCTTCGTTAAATAAAGCTATAAATGAGGCATTACCAATAAAAAAAACGTTACAAAAAAACTACACTTACGAAAGTTGCAGTTGATGAGGTACTGGTATAGATGCAAGTCACTTTCATTGACCACGACCAAGTATGTGTCATCGATCTGAAATCAATGCAAGGTTGGATTGCGGAGATTATATAGTTCCTGTCAAAACAAATTTTTTAGAATTGTAGACACATTTGGCAGCTCAACACATAGCTAAAAAAGATATTGAAGAAGTAATTGGTTGTTATTTCCAATCAAAAGCCGCAAGACAAGTGACTCGTTTATGATGTTCCATGATTAAGCAAAAAACCTGTTGTTGAGCTGAAAGGCTTTGAGAAAAATGTTTTCTGCAAAAACCACCACCCAGATGTGTCACTCTAAATCGCCACTGTTTTGTGGTGATTCTAATAATTTTGAGCGCTACAAAAAGAGTTTATTGATAGATTAGAAAGAAGTGCCCTCTTCGCATAAAAAATGTGTTTCCGGCTCATTCACCTCAGGGTTATCCAGATTTCGAGGGATGTATTTGTGCATTCACCCATTTTCATTTAAAAATTCGTTTTGCAAAAGTTTTGTCAATAAAAACAAGAGTTTTTAACAGAAAAGGTTCGAGCATCACTTTACTATCGAAAAAGGTCTTCAAGGACAACAATTGATAAAGTCTAACTTTACACTCTTCCACTGGAATGTGTTTGCATCAGCGTAACTGTTTTTTTAATGTCCTTCGCTATATTACTACTGCCACCATCAAATCGCCTGTTCTATGGGCCTCGAACAACAAGAGCAGCAGTAAGAACAAAAGAAAATGAGCACACAAACAGGTCCAACCTTTTCTCTCTTTCTTTAATTACCCGTCTTGTAGGTAGAAACAAAAAAGGCAATCACATACATCAAACGGGCCTCTTTCTGCTATCACAAAGAAGCTACAGCGTAAAAGGCAAGGCAAGTGGAACCAGTCAGGCGTTTAGCAGTTGTTTCTTTTTCTGCTGAAACCACCAAGAAGGACAACCTGTTCAGAGGGGAAGAGAAAGAGAGAAAAAAGAGCTCATCACTACAACACAGCAATCTTTTGAGCCACTGAAGCCAACGCCTACCCACCCAAATTAGTATAAAAAGTGAAAGAGGCTCTCATTCGTCAGTGCTTTTACTCCCAAACAAAGGAAGCAAAAGTGTCCCTTCTCCTCCGCAAATTTTGCACAGAAAGTTGAAGAAGAGTCCAAGAAAGATGCATGAGGCCAAGGTAGTTGTTGGAGTCGCCTCTGCATGCTCCGCATTGGCCATCCTGTCCGTTTTGGTGGTGGTCCCCCAACTCTATGTGACCATCAACGACATCAACAACCGTGTGCAAGACGGTGTCCAGGCTTTCCGTGTCGACACCGACAGTGCATGGACTGAGTTGATGGATGTGCAGATCTCTGTGACTCCACCAAGCAAGCCACGAGAGAACCCCTTCAACAGCATCTTCCGTCAGAAGCGTCAGGGAGGTCTGCCAGCCCATTGCCAATGCACCCCAACTGTGCCAAACTGTCCACCAGGACCACCAGGACCTCCCGGCCCACCCGGAGAGTCTGGCAGCCCAGGAGGACCTGGACAACCAGGACAACCAGGAAGCCCAGGAGAGCAGGGAGCACCTTGCCCACCTGTGAGTCTTTTTATATAATATTTGTAGAAGAATGTCGTAGATTTGATTATGATTTATAAACATCTGGCTTTTAGCAAGACACCGCCTGCATCAAGTGCCCAGCCGGAGCGCCAGGACCAGCTGGACCTCCTGGACCAGCAGGACAGGCTGGAGGCCCAGGACAGCCAGGAGCTCCAGGACAATCTGCTGGAAGTGGACCACCCGGCCCACCAGGACCAGCCGGACCAGCTGGACAGCCAGGAAGCCCAGGGCAACCAGGACAGCCAGGACAGCCCGGTCAACCAGGAGTCAAGTCCACCAGCCTCCCAGGACCAAAGGGACCACCCGGCCCAGCTGGAAACCCCGGTGGCCCAGGACAGCCAGGAAGCCCAGGACAACCAGGGGGTACCGGACCACCAGGACCATCTGGACAACCCGGTCAGCCAGGACAGCCCGGAGGAGATGGACACCCAGGACAGCCTGGAAGCAATGGACTGCCCGGCACAGATGCTGCCTACTGTCCTTGCCCATCCCGAACCGCCGTCTTCGTTCGCCGATTCTCTTAACTGCATTTGGCAAAGGAGAAGTGGATGTGGTCGTTTTAATTGTAGCTTCTATTGTGTTTCATTCTCAGTCCATTTTATTGCTGGTTTATATTGGAATTGGACTTGCAAATCTCCAACCAAAAATATGGTGGTGAATTGGTGAGGATATAGAATAAAGAGACACCTCAGTTTTTCCTAGTACAAATACATAGTTTACTATAACCAAATAACTTGCCTCAATACATCTGGCGAGCCGCTTTTTAGACGGCCTTTCTCTTTCCACCTTCCCACCAGCAGCAACAATCATCTGAGTGAGCAGTGCAAAGGAAGGCCTTGTAGTTGGACTCAGGTGAAAAGTTACATCCTAAGAAGGCATTTATATATTAGGTTGAATAATAAGTTGCCGCGTTTTTATTAATATAAAGTAATTTCTGCAGGGGGTCAATCGTGTCCAGAGAGTATACCGGGTCCAGGAGGATCAGGGGTCTAGAGGGTCCTGGGGGTCCATAGAGTACACCGAGTCCGAGGTCTAGAGGTTCGTGAAAGAAGTCGTGTAGAATAACGAAGAATACATAATAGACCAGCCTATTGTTATATTTGGAAGGCCTGTTATGACTTGGAATAAAGAATCATACTCAACCCAATACAATAATGACCACAAAAAGAATTACCTCAAACACTTTCCTGTTCCTCGCCTCGAGAATTGTGTCCTTTAAATTATAGCCATATTTTCTCTCGTTTTCTGGGTCATGAACAAAGAAATCAACGCAGTCTAAATGTTGGTTGAGTAAAAGTTGTTGTGATATGGGTGTTACACAGTGTTCAACTCACCAACCAACTTGAGCAAAGTGTAGCTTTGCAGAATCCAATCCACAGACACCACATTCTTGCCTCCTCCAATGGCTTCCACCAGTTGGACCGACCTCTCAAGACTGGGCACAACCAGGTGTGTGCAATCACCAACACAGTCGGTGACTTGTCCTCCAAGAAAGCGCATCTTTTTGGAAAGGCACTCAATTTGGTGAGGCAAGAGACCTTGAAAGCATACTTGAACATCTTTGGGCAATTTGTTCGACTTTTTAAGAATCTCATTTGCTTCTTTGATTTGCTCTTCTGAAGGAGCGTCTTCCAAAGAGCATCTAAAATAAAAATATTTTTGAAAAAGAAGTCCTCATCCTCCCGCTATCCAAATGTTAAAAAAAATTTATGAAATCGGCTGTATCTCAGCCTTCTGATTGTTCACCATTCTGCTTTCGAAAGCCCTGCAAATTGTGCGTACCACCTTTTCGCTGCTACTGTATTATACCCTCTTCAAACAAAAAAAATCCAAAAAGTAGGGAAAGGGACAATGAAGGCGCCGTAAATGACTCCGTAAATGTATTGAGGGGATGGTGGCCATTCTGAGTGAATGCTAACAAATGTTGGGACTACTGCATTATAACCCCCCTCCCCCGAAGTACTTGGGTTTTCTAGGTATATTGACCATTTAAGGAGCATTTTTCACCATGTTTAAGGGATTAAAGGGGCAGGAAACTTGCTCGTCATAGCACGATCGAAATTTGAATTCTTGCGGAAAGTTTAGGCCTAAGCCTAATGGAAAGCCTACCCTAAGCCTTTAGTGGTCTCGCGCGAGATTATTTTATTTCGAAAGTGCTGTGACAAGCAAGTTTCATGCCCCTTTAATCCCTTAAACATGGTGAAAAATGCTCCTTAAATGGTCAATATACCTAGAATACCCAAGTACTTTGGCGAAATGCCAGCTTTAGGTTTTTGAGGTGTGAGGTCTGGGCGGTGAAGCCTAGATGTTTGTGCAAACATACTTGAACTGGCGGTGTGGAAACACACTCTTGTCATTCTCAACACTCCTTTTCAGTTCGATAGCCATATTTATGATGTCGTCATTGAGAGGGATGGCCAGTCTCCAGGAGCCTGAGAGAATTTCTATTACTAAATCCCATTAAAAAGCACAAAAAGCCATACACAAAAGCTTTTGGCAAAACTCGGAAATCCTTTCCAAAGTATGAGTAGAATGAGTCTCCAACTGGGACATGGAGTTCATGGGCGAGTAATTGGGATTTGCTATCTCAGTCATAGGTCGAGTGCTTCCAAAGTAGATTTCCACCAGCCACTGGTAGTTGACAACGGGCACACCCATTTGTTTGGCCTTCTCCAGTCGAATGTTATTGGGCGCACCAGATCCACTACAGCATTTGGTAATGAGCAAGTGGTTGTGGGTAGAAAGGGTGGGTGTGTAGCGTCCTCCAATGGCTAGGATCATTGCCTTAAGGTTGGATGTCTCCAGCTCATCGAAACCAGCAGTGGTTATTATCTAAAGGCTTTTGTCTTTTATAATCCATATGTGCTACACTAGGGAGCCCGGTAGGGGGGGGGAGGCATTGTGTAAGAAATATAGAAAAAAATTGAGTATTAGACACGCTATCGTGCGTCTGACTGCATCGCCCAGCTAAGCTAACACCCACAACCCATTAGCATCTTTTCTACTCACCTTTCCCACAGCAGGTCTGTTGTTGTCGCTCCAGCAGGTGGGCAAATGACAAGCTTTTGTGGGTGCCTCTATTCTCTTCTTCATTAGAGTCTCGTTGAGCCATTGCAGGGTGACTATTCTTCTCCGACCATCTCTCAATGCCTGAATTGATCTCATTAAACATGCAGTATGCTTAATGCAACTCTACTTGGTGTATCAAGTAGTCATGAGGAGTCACGCTGCTGCACACCAAATGGGTCACTTTGTCAGGAATAGCTCTGGGACTGTGTGCCTCAACTTCACCTCCATGAAAACGAATGGCTGCACACATGGCTGTCCGGTCCACTAGAGTGGGTGAGTAGTCATCCAGTATGAGAAAGACGCAACCAGCCAAACAGATCTCAGGTGAGTCTAAATTTCCAAAATTTTTTTTTCCAAGTTTAGAATCACGTGTGAGAGTATATATGTGAGAGTACACGGAGCGAGTGGGGCAAGACGAGTTGAACCCGGAGCGAGTTGGATATCATCCTATAATTTGCCCTTCCAGATTCTGCGACAGCGACGCCCCTTCAATAAAAATACTACTGTATCATTTGTTTACTTAAATAAATGTCAGCTGTTTTACAAGGTCCCAACTTTACGAGTTTGCAAGTTTTCGAGTTGGAAAGTCACCAGTTGTTGGTCAGCCAGTTTTAGTATATTTGCTTTTGTGCCAGAAGAAGTGCCTACTACTGAAGTCGTAAAATTAGTAATTACATGGTATTGGGCGGTAATTAACTTGGATAGACGTTTCACGACTTTGTATTATACATCTTATAAAAGCCTGACTCTATAAGCGGTGATTTTGCATGTGAAGCAAGAAAAATCTATTAAACTAGAATATTCTTGCAATGCCGTGATAAAAAAGGTATTTGAGGCCAAAGACATCAAGACCACAGACATTTCTTCAAACTTACAGCTTCTGGCTCCTTGGACTACTTGTGGGTCATGTCCAATAAATGGCATTCTTATCAATTGTTGCTGCTGTTGCAAAGTAATGCCGGCGTTGGGCAAAGGACCGGGAAATATCTGCTGTCGAGTGGGCATTTGTTGATGTTGGTTAGGATTCAGCTGCACAACACCTACAGTCGGCGATATAATCAGTGGTTGGGTGTGAGCAGGAGGTCTCATATCACCAGAAGCTGGAGATGCCAAGTATCTGGGACTGCTCAGAGAAGGCTGCTGTTGGTGGATGCCTGTGGGAAAACGGCCGCCTAAAGTTAGAAAGTTTAAAGTTACCTAATAAACCACAATCCCAATTAAAGAGAATGAGGTAAGTCGAGTCAATGAAAGAGATCACATAGACAACTGAGACTATGGTAATATTTACGGTAATATGGGCTGTATAGGGAGAAAAATAGATGGTTATGCAATGGAGCCAATTTTTTTCACTAGCTTTTACTGCTGAGGCAAAATTACCATTGGGTATTTTTGGAGGTATTTGTTTTTTTGTGATAGGCAAGAGAGTATATTCCCTTTGGGAGGGGAGAGGATATAATCCAGTAGGTATTTAATTTAAACCAGAGGGTATACCGGGTCCTGGAGGTATATCAAACCTAGATAGTCCAAGTGGGCTACCAAGTCCAGGAGGTATATAGAGTCCTGGATCTTCAGCGGCTCCATGGGCATCTTAACAGCGCGTAAGCTTTGCCCTAGGCTCAGACCAAACGCTAAGCGTTTCTTATCGGGTCCAATACCTTTCCCAAGCTTCCTCCTTTCTTCACACCAGGTCCCTATTTTAGAATGAAAAAAAAAAAGTTTCGAACATTAAAACCCTTAAAAAAATATAGATCAGTGAGAAAACTCCACGAAAATAATCATCAAAAACTAGCCATATTCTCCACAAAGTAAAGAGCACAAATACAATGGGTATGGTAAATGTTAAGCCTTATTTCCGACCAGAAAATTCGCGTGCAAGAGATTTTAAACTGAGCAAAACTGAAAACTATAAACTCAAAAGTTGCACACTTGTGTACCAAATCTGTCAAATTAGGCACGCAAACAGACAAGTCCTATTCGCAGCCAAAATGGGTTGATTTATTTAATGAAGACAAGTTATTTTTAAATTTTATGCGAGATTGCCATCAAATTTAAAAGTAAAAAGGAACACTTTCTATTAAAAATTAGATATGGGAAAGCTGCCTCTGCCCCCCGAGTCTTGGCACAACTATTTTAGCGTTGAAGGGAAGAGGAATCCAAAGGGACGGCAGTAGCTAATTAATATTTTTACCGGCTTAGTGCAAACACTTTCATCCTTGATTTCCACCCAACTTTTTCATCCATTCACTCCCAACACAGATTGAAATATAAACAAAGGGGGGAAAATGTT
>BBSZ01010437.1:0-12039 GCA_000981365.1 Subanguina moxae
TGTCCCCTTGTGGGGGCGACGGGGGCTCGGAGGCTTGGAGTTGAGATGCGCACACAAACATACCTGAGACATAAATCACTCGAGAAAAGCTCTGGATGCATGAAAATAGCATGCATATCAGAACTCCTTTATGCGGTAGGTCCCTGTAAGGGAAGCTATGTTCAAGATCTTCTCTTGTCCTACAGAGTGACCCCTTATTTGTCCCCTCCCTTATACAGCCCTTTCTTCCCAATAAAATAAGGTTGAGTAGCCTTTTTACAAAGTAGCCCTATTCTTTTCCCTTTCCCTCCCAATACAGCCCTCAACCCTTTGAAGCAGTTTGTTTGTTTTTTTTTGACATAAAGACTTTATGATAAAGTATACTTAAAAATGGTTTTTAAGCAGTTTTAGAAAAATCGATTGGGAGGGGGTATAACCGAGTAGCGTCAAAATTGACTAAAGAATGAGAAAAAATAATAAATTTTTTTTCTTCAAAAAAAAAAGCATATTTTTAGAAAATAAAAAAAATATATTAAATTTTCAACTAAAAAACTAGCTAAAATTTCGAAATTTACAAATGACGGGACATATGTTCAAGATATCCAGAAATTCTGCTTTACAAATAAAAAATGGGAAAGAACATTACTATATCGACTTAAATCCGAAAGTTTAAATTAGGTTAATTGTCTTATGAAGATTCCGTAATTATGATTTTTTGTTTTTTCAGTTGGTTTCTTCTGTTGAAAAATGTATTTTATTGAGAATTTTCGCTCAGTTAGCACAGTATTTTTTTTGTATATGTTTATGTAAAGTTCGATAAAAGTTTGATAAAAACAGTAAAAGAGCTATTTTCCAAACTTTTTCAATAAAAATATAAGGTTTAAAAAATAGAGTAAGCTAACTTTTAAAATATCCCGACAAGTTTTATATTAATTCGAGTGAAGTTTGTAGAAAAAAGTGGGAATAAAATTCCTTCTTACAATGAAAGGGCGCATATATCTCGACATGAAGATTCTGAATGGCCTATCTTTTAGAGCATGGTCGATTTACTATATAAAATTTCAATATTATTGACAAAAAAGCTCGCGCCCTTTTCTTGTTAGTTTGAGTCCTTTCCTCGTTAGTGTCATTTTTGGGCTAAAGCTTAAGCACAGTGAAAAGCCAATAATACTAAATCATGGCAAGCCTTTAGATAACTTTCCACTTTTTTATTCTACCCAAAAACGACTAGAGAATATTTTCCTTTGGCTTCCTAGGCAAAAAGATAAGAGGTTGAAATTATTTTTGACAACAACTGCTGCTACTACCACTCATAGGTCACAAGATAAAGGTGCTTTGGGAAAGAAAATTGAGTGTTCTGCTCCAAGTGGATATCCCCCACAACTTGTCAGGGGTGTAGACATAAGCACACACACAAAGAAACTTTCTTGCTTTTCAGCAACAAATAAGTTTTGTGTCCAAGAAAAAACCAACCAGCAGCTCTACATTTGATTTTTGCACCCACTTCACACACCTTGTGCTAACTGAAATGTGAGCAGCAGCAGTAGTAAAAAAACAACACACTTTTTTCAGTTACAACTTTTTGAAAATGTACGCTGTACTAAATGCACTGCACTATGTTAAAAAAACTATACTGCTTCAATATTAAGGACAATTTTTTTCAAATTGCCTGAGCAAATGATTTTCGAAATGCCCAAAGTTTCATAAGCCGGACATATTGCTGGTAGAGATGACCAGAATTCTGTACGGGATCATAGTCCTGGTCTCACTCAAAAATCTTGATCCTGGTTTTTAAGCAAATTTTGGGATAAATTTTACTTATTTTCATAAAGCCCCCTCTATACTTCGGCGAAACATTTACGCGAAACAAATTTAAATGGCTTTTAATGGCTTAAAATCAACAATTTTTATTATAGTTTTTAGACATCTTCTACTCAAAATGATTAACAAAATCTGGCAAACGTTTTGGTAGTAAGAGCTCTTAAAGATTCTTTTTAAAAATTTGGAAATTGAGCCATTTTACGTTTGTTTCGCGTGTTTCGCCTGAAAAAGTTACCAAACAAACGTAAAATGACCTAAATTTTTAACTTTTTAAAAGAATCTTTGATAGCTCATATTACCAAAGTGTTTGCCAGATTCTGCTGATTATTTTGAGTAGAAGATGTCTATAAACTACAATAAAAATTGTTGATTTTGAACCATTAAAAAACCATTTAAATTTGTATAGATGGGGCTTAAAAGAAAAATTGAAATTACTGACATAATGTACTAGCGGAATTTTAGCATGGGAGTAATCATTGTCATTCATTTGTTTAGCGTTCGGGATGTTTTGTTTGTTGCATTTATCAAATTCTATTCTCAAATGAGTCTCATCTAGAAAGTTTCTCTCAAAAAATTGCTAGCAAACAAAGACAGTTGCAATAAGTGCGGAAAAGCAATCATGATTGCAAACTTCCGAATAAAGTGTCTCTTCGTTTATGCAAATGCTCATAAAAGGTATACGGCCAAGCTGAAGAAACTGCAGGAGAAGGATACACAGATAGCCCCTTCAGATAAACTTTCACTTCTGCCAATTCGGAAAATAATTTGTCTTGCTCTACGGAATCGTCTGAGATAAAGTGCTTGTAGAGCTCGCAGACTTCTACAAAGCAAAGCTCTTCACCCGAAGCAATAAGAGTAGGGTCGTCGAGGCATCGAAAATTTCGACGTGTCGAGTCGAAAGTCGAAAAATATCGACTTTTCCGCGTGAAAAGTTAAAATTGACGCGTCGAGTCGACAGCCTCAAATAAGAGCGCTAAAGCAGCCGAATCTTTGTGTCCTTTTCAAAAAATAAAAGTATGCAAATTCGCCAAAAAAAAATTCCGAGCATCCCAAAGGATGTAAGTTGAAATCCCTGGCTGCACTGCAGTTATTTTGGAATACAATCGGAAAATCGGGGGTTTTGATCCAGGTATATGATCCTGTTTTTCGATTTCTAAAATCTTAATCTCGGTCCTGGTCATAAGCCAAAAATCCTGGCGCAGGATCCTGTTCGGGCCCCAAATTGTCATCTCTAATTGCTGGACATATGTTCATTGGTCAACCCTAGTCATACGCCAAGGATCTTTAAAAATTTTGACTTTTGAGCAAAACCCAATAGGAGAAAAGAAGTTGAACATGGATTTATTTAAGTTTAAGCAAGAGTTGATACAACAAGTTTGCTACCAAAAAAAATTTTCCATACGATAACAATTTGGAAAAAACCCAAAATAAAGAAATACTCAAACAAATAAAATGTTTGAGTGAGATCAAGAATTTGCCATAATATTTTATAGCAACCTTGACGCGGAATAAAATTAAATTTGACTCAATTTAAAGGATATTTCTTTAGTTTTAAAAAAATGGCTGACCTTTAACGTTGTGGACAAGTTATTTGATGTCGTTGGGACGGAAAGGCTAGACAAGTATTCTTGGCCAGGAGACGCTCTTACAAATGAAGTTGTTATGGCTGGCGGTGTTGGAGTCTCCGCCACATCTCTCCTTTGTGCGTTCATTTGCGGTGTTGGTTCATTTTGAGCTGATTGTAACAAGTTTTCAGCTCCGAAAGTCAAGCTACTTGCCATTTGGGAAGGTTTTGTAGCATCTATGTGAGCTGATTGGCTATATGGCACAAACGGGGTGTTTTTGGGTGGAGCAGTCTGTGTAAATGAGAATGTCAAAGGACGTACAGCAGGTGAAAGTTTCAGGTTTATATTGTTGATATTTTTGTTCTTTCCAAAGGAAGAGAAATCTGGAGATTTTGGCACATATTTTATTTCTTCTACATTCAAGAAGGGTGACATGGAAGTTGTGACCTCATGTTTTGGGAGCTTGGCTGCAATATGAATAGTTGATTGGGTAGAAAATAGTGAAAATTTGAGGTCCTAGTCACCATCGCATGCTATGTAGTAAAAATTTATAAAGGAATACATTGTCAGCAGTTGGTAAAAGGACTAAGAAATATAAAATCTAACTATGCTAAAGCGTTGCTTACATTGTCTGAAAGTTTATATTTATGTATCTTCCTACAATCTTGTACTATTTTTTAAAATGTCGTTTGTGACTAAATATATATACACACACAGGCGAGGAATTTAATCCAAAATGTGCAAGGTTGACTGTCAAAGGAGGAGATAGCTGAATTATGATTACTGAATTATGCTGAGGAGATTATGAATCAACACGTCTACGTCGATGATGTTCTTCAGGACATGTTATTGTCATATACGGAGGATAAGCTATGCAAGGATCGCATGTTTCAGGGTTTTTTGAACTTTCAGAGCCTTTATGTTTGTAAAAATTGTTTATCATGCAGGGCGATAACGACCCAAGCACACTGCAAACAAAGCAAAAAAGTTTTATTCGACATAGAAAAAAAAAATAAGCACTAACGGGTGCGACAAAACTTTCCGGACGGATTTTCAAAAGGTTATCTTCTACTATTATTATTGTTACATTTCTAAAAGCTCAGTACCATTCAATAGCCCTGAGTCTTTTCTTTCAAATGACATATCACAAGTTTATTTCACTCAACAAAAATGACCACCGTTTGCATCAATACATTTTCAAAGTTTTTTTTAGAAAGTCGTCGATGGCTTTCTGAATCATTTCTTGTGGAATAGCGTCCCATTCCTTTGCCAGAGAAGCTTTCAGCGCAGTAATCGACTTGTGGGGTTTGGTGCAACTTTTCAACTGTAGATAATGCCAGCAGAAGTAGTCCATAACACTGCCAGCAGAGAAGTTGGGCGGCCAGTCACCTTTGATAGCTGTTATTGTCGCCCCAGTGAGAATCAACCTTGATGAAGTCGGGAAAATGCTGCTCTATCCAGTTCTAAATTTCCACAGCTTGATGTAAAGGTGCTCTATCTTAATGGAAAATCCAATTGTCAGCCATATTTGCTTCAGTCCAAAATTCCAAGCTCAGTGGAGTGGATGTAGCCTTCCTCATGGTCGCTGCAGTAGAAAATTCTGTCAGTAATCAATTCGATGTTTTCCTCCGTTATAGCAGTCACTGGACGCCAGCTTCTTGGTCTGTCTTCATTGCTGACCGTCTAGTTAAATCGTTTGATGGAATCTGAAACTGTTGAATGAGCACAGTTCATCATACGCGCGATTTCCATCACCTTGTAGCCTTGCTGGTGGAGCCTCACAATTCCGGCACGTAGTTCAGCCATGTTCAATAGACTTTTTGACAAATAATATACCATCAGAAAGAGGAGATTAAGGGCTACAAAATGGTATCAACAGATATAAGATATGGTTTCAAAATTGATAAAAGATAAAGCTGTGAAAATCCATCGCGAACTTTCGTCGCATCCATTAAAAGCGCAAGAAAATTGCCGAATTGGAGAAGATTGTCGAAGAAGCTGCGGTGGTAACTCCAGTTTACCGGTGCATTTGCCTTATTAAGTCTATGCCAAGAAGTGATCAAGAACAAGGGTTATTTCACAAATTATTAACGGTTGGGTTTCATTCTTGGCAGTTTCTGAATAAAATTAGTGTGTCCTTAAGTAATTGTAGCCGAGAATTGTAGCTGATTGTATATTTTGGCCTTGTTTCTCTTTGTGTACATTTCTATAGACAATTAGTTGATGCTATTTTATAACGTATTGAACAGGCTTCAGAATGGTATATTTGCTTAGTTTTGCATAATGCAAAATTATCTAGAAAATTGTGGTATTTAAATTTTTTAATAGTGTTCTTAAGTAATTGTCCGCCACTATAGATTCCAAAATTTTGGCAATTTTTGAAGTCGAAAATTAATAAACCGAAATTTTGGATTGCAGGATATACAGAGTATAATAAAACTAGAAACTACCTGCGTTGGAAGCTTCTGAAGTGCAATCCATATTTACTTCATCTTCGCCCGATGTTAAACCATCAACAACCACTAGTTTCTCTTCCAAATCAGCTTGTCGTTTGAACAGCATTGCATTGCGCAAATTCATATGTCAGAAATAAAACAGATAATTTTACAGGAATAAATAAAATAAAGCTATTATTTCCACTCTTGGTTGCTGCAAAAAAACAAAAACTAATTTAGTTATCATCAATTTTCACAAATTAATTAATAGCACAACATTTTTTTATACCAAAAGATTTTTATTATGGTTTTAATCTATCTTACAAAATATTTCAAAAAGAATAAGCTGAATGTTTTAACTTAATGCAGAAAAAACTCACAAAAATGTTGCTTTAAATATGGTAAAGCAAGTTTTTCCCCAAAAAATTGAAACCAATAAAAAAGAAAAAAGAATGGTAAAATAGTGATATAAAAGACGTAATTTTTGCCATATTGTGAGGGTACTACGGTAAACAAGTTCACAAATTCAGGCATTACGCAAAAACTCTCTGATTTCAAGCTCAGAAAAGGAAATAAAAAACTTTTACCAGATTTTTTGGTGAAAAAATTTGCCACCCACACCTTAGAGAAGTCACTAGGAATTGGTGGGAAGAGGGCGGAATAACGGGAAGGAATTTAATATATTTTATTGATGTGGTCAAAAGATTATTTTAGATGGATTATTAACACACTATCCGCTGCTGCTGCCTCTCCTAATCATAATAATTAACACTTTGCGCAATAAAAAAGATAAATATGTGGCGGATGACAGATGTGTGTGTGTACATGTTTTGTAGGGGAGTGGAAGGAATTATAGGGAGATAGTGACAAACTGGTGTAATGGGACTGCTCTGTTCCTTCACAAAATTAATCAATAAAGTCTTGCTAGAAGCCAAACCAATGAAAAAGGTTAACTGTTTGGCTTAGCCCCCACCCTTATTTTTTTATAAATGTGTTTTGACCCCTCTTAAGCAATTCTAATACGCTAATTTGTGGATATTTATTTAGCGGATATATCTCTGACTTCTTTTGACTAAGAACACTTTGACACTTTCTTCTACTTTTGCTATTAACTACTATAATCGTATCCCGTTAATTTAATGGGACCTCAAACCTGTACAAAACTTTTTAAAATATTACTACCCTTAGTTGAACTAAGCCTTAGACTGAGAGCTAGGCTAGCGAACATTATTCGTGAAAAAGCGCATGCCGTTTTTTATAAAGATAACGTTGACTCTAATGGAAATCAAATCTAGGTATAAATTTGTCCTGTTCGGAGTCTATTGATACTCATATAGAAAATATAATTTATAATTCAATAAAGTCAGCCCTGTTTATAACGACATGTTCTGTTGGCGAATTGCTTGCGTCCCATTTTATATGATTTAGATGTACTTTACTTTTTATATCTATAACCCAAGATCAAGGTTATACCGTTTAACCATTAAAGCCTTGACACCGCATCTAAAAAGCCAATAGGCTCTGCCAAATAGCATGCTTCAGACTAAGCTTCAGACTAACTTCCAGCTTTAAGTTCCCTTACGATTTATACAGATTTATCCCCCATAGACTTTTATTCAGGAATAAAAACCTATATAACACAGTTTTACTTTCATTAATTATACAGCTAACTTTTTTAAAATAAATAAACTAAAAAAAACAACTTGAATAGATGGTACAGAATTGAAAATAGTCACATAAAATATGCAATATGTAAAATTTTCTTCTAAAGATCTGAATCATAACAAAAAATGTTAAATTCGTTTACTTCAATTCCCAGCCACACTTAGCAAAGTGAATTTGCGGGGGTTGAGAATTTGAAAAGAGTGCAACAGATAGACTTGTGTTTCCTTTCTTCGACTACCTTTTCCCATGAATGGGACAAAAAACTAAAGAGTGTTCAACACCCAATGCATCAACTTTTTTAAGACAAACATCACAATTGACTAAACAATTGGGGAAAACTAGCTCAAGATAAATTTGTACGCAAGCAAAAGTAAAATGAAGAAAATATTACTTAATAAAAAAAACTGAGGCTACTCGGTTACAGCTCCCTACCCCAAAATCAAATTTTCCAAAAGTGCTTAAAAACCATTTTTAAGTAAAAATCTTGCTAAAAAGAGACCAAAGTATGTAAGAAGGGAGATTTGCGAAAGCAATTCTCTAAAACCGCAAGCGCTACCCGAATAGGCTGTATATAGTTTCACCCCTTCAATTACTCATTTATCCCGTCAAATTACTCATTTACCCCATCAAATAAACCATTTACTTTCTTAAATTTGTACAATTTGTCCTTTATTATGTTCACTCTATCTCTTTCCTTCTTTTTCTTGCAATAATTAGCTTTAAATGACAAGAGGACTTGTTGACTTTTTGGACGAACGAAAAAATTTGCAAGAACAAAGAAGAAATTGACTCGTGGTTGACTGAAAAGGCGAGATGGCGCTGTAAAACGACCCAAGAAAGCTTACAAGTTGTCAATGATCTCTACATTTGTCAATATTCCAAAGGAAACCGCGTTCAGAAGTTCGATTGCAAATCTCGGATGTGAATTCGCCACATGAAGGACCTTTTGGCAGCTTATGTTCAGACAACTGGCAAATACAGCCACAAAGTAATTATAGATGGTGGGCTCAGCTCGCCAGTGAAGATAAAAATCCAAGCACTGGGCGACCCTCACTCCGCAAAAAATTCTAGACACATCCAAGGGTTACTTCAGGTTAGCTTGCCTAGACGAACTTTTGTTATGCATTTCTATAAAGCTTGAAAAAGCCAAGAAAATTTAGGATGATCCAGAGCTCGAGGGATTATCGAGGGATTGTTTATTCCATCGTTGAGACAAATTCAGAATCAGAAGGCTCGCTTAAGCAAAAAAGAAGGACTTACAAGTACTCTGACGTTAGAAAATGTACAAAATTACTTTGAAAAGAATCATGGTATTCCAGGTAAATTTTTAGTTTTTTTTAAGAGTTTTTATATCAATAATTTCTGACATCATGTTTAGATGATGAAGATAGGTCATACGCAGTCGCTTTCAACCACCGAAAAATTCAAATGGCAAAGTCTTCGCATGTTGTGCCGAAGGCAATTTTGGGAATAAGGGATGGCCGCCTGTTTCTCCATCAAGATGAATTCATACTGCAGGTTGAGATGTTGTTTCTGGAGTAGGTGAACAAGCTGGTGGATATTCTCAATTGCGTGGTGGCGTCCAGTGATTTCCAATAATCAAAAGCAGAATGAAAGGCAGAATGAAAATTTGAAATTTTCAAAAGCAGAATTTGTTTTTGACTCTCATTCTGCATTTGAATACCTACTTTCTGATATCAAAAAGTAGGCATTCAGATGCAAAATGAAGTCAAAAACAAGTTCTGCTTTTGAAAATTTCAAATTTTCATTCTGCCTTTCATTCTGCTTCTGATTATTGGAAACACTGGTGGCGTCTGGTGAAAAGGATGAAGTTGCTGTGGCTGAGGGAAATTCGCTCAGCTTGAAGGAGGCACCAAAGTCTGGATGGATCGGGCCGAACTCAAGTTCCGTGGAGGATGAAGCAGTCGCAGGACCCGGTATGCGGGCTTGTCCCTTTTTCTGTAGTACCGAAGTAAAGAAGCAAGTAGATAAGACCCGAGTGGCCGGAATGATGGTTGATCATGAAGGAAAGTTGAGTCGTGTGGGAAGGTACGCAAAGGATTTTGATGTTGTACACGAAGCTTGTCGTATTGTTTGCGTGGAACTGGTGGATGTTGATATGGAATCCCGTGGTCGTTGGAATCTGAGCAAGTTTAATAAGTCAAGTCAAGATCTTGATGAACCGAGCAGATGCCGTTTTTAGGTGTGGATGCTCCGAAGAAGTCAGTTTCAATGTCGTCATGCGCCATGGCAACTCAGATGGTGACGCGCAAGTTCTGTTCCCCTTCAGGCCGTGAGCTAGACGAACTGCAGCACGCTCCCCTACAAACTGCGCAATGGATGCTAACATCCTCACAACTGGAACTGAAGCGGCCAAGTGGGAATAAGAAGACCGGTGACCCGAGATGGTAGAGTGGATGTAGCACCCGAAGCTCCGAAGTAAATGGAACGACTGAACTGGATTTGGATGTCGCGGTTGAAGACAAGAAGAGCATCAAACAAGAACATCTAACAGTATTTAATCGTTTTCATATCTTGTCTAGGACTCGTGTAGTGGTTGTATCGGGTGGCTTGAATAAAGTGCCTACTGTCTCCCTGTCTCCCCCTAGGTCCGGTGCCACTTCAAAAACTTTGACTAGATTGAGTGCTTGGAGTTGAGATGCGCACAAAAACATACCTAAGACATAAATCACTCAAAAATAGCTCTGAATGCATGTAAGGAAAACTATGTTCAAAATCTTCTCTTTTCCTACATAGTGGCCCCTTCGTTGACCTTCCCCTCCCTTATACAGCCCTTCTTTCCCATAAAATATGGTTAAGTAGCCCTTTTACAAGGTGGTCCTATTTTTTCCCTTCTCCTTCCAATACAACCCCTTTTAGAATACAAGATGCGCCAAAAGCTCTGACACGGACATAAGATCTGGATAAAGCATTATTAAACACAATAATATGAAAAAACGAAAAACACCAAAAGAAAGCCTGAGAAAGTCTGCATAAGATCCATCATTCAAAATTAAAAATAAAAGAAAAAGTTCTTTTAAAGTTCTTCATGTTGGAAGATGACAAAAAAGTAACTCATGTGAGAACTCAAGTGCGTTACTTCTCTGCAGAAATTTGTCTTGTGCTAACAGGTCGAAAATTTTACTTTAACTGATAAAAGGCTTTTCTCTGCTTGACTATCCAGAATTCATACCTAAAAAGCCTAATCTATTGAAAAAGCGTCGCAAACTTCAGCCGTGTAAATGAAAAATTTATTATCGTGTAAAGAAGATTTCCATGGAGTGGGGGAGAGCAGTGGGTGGACGAGTAGCATATAAATGGGTGTGAATACAGGTTTGGAGTACTCTCACTTCTTTAAATAGAAAAGGCACTGCGCAGAGGGTGCTAAAGACACGCACATACCACTATACCACTAGTGAAGAATAGGTGAGCAGTATGTCAACAATAACTATGCTGGCGTGCTTGACGTGTTCACCGCCTCTTTTTCTCACATGTATAAATGATCTCATTTGGCAAACTAACTAGCAAACTAACCGTGCAGCGGTGAATGGTTGGCTAAACACAACCAACAAATTAATTAATGGTTATTGTTGCTAGGGTGGGGGTTAACCGGAAAAAATATTTATGAGATTGTTGGAAAGAAAAAGTCTCTAAATGAGAAACAAATTTTTTTTAAATTTGAACGTCTTAAATGCCAATGTGCAAGCTTTACAAACAGTCTAAAGAACAAATTGTTCAAAGATCAAAAAATGAAATACAGACAGACAGCGTAGCTAAAATACATATAATAAATTTTTTTTGCCTAAACAGCAAAAATTCAATGAGAATTTTTTTGTCATAAAAACAAAAACAACTCGAAAAATAGCAAAACAAAATCGAAATCACCTTTGAAAACATTGTGAGGCTTGCAAGACTATTGGTTAGTATTTTCTAGAGGTGTGAAATTATTTTGACGAAAATTATTTGGAAAATTTTTCTTTTAATGCCTTTGTTTATTTCTATGTCTAGTTGCCATTTTTTTTTTATTTTTTAGGATATAGATCAAGCCGTAATTGATATTGATGAAAATAAATGTTTTTTGGCTTAAATCAAATTCAGTCAAAAGTTTTCAAGGAACAAAAATGAGAGATGGACAAGCGATATTGGAAATGTGCTCGTAAGGCCTAATTTTTGCTTCGCTTGTATAGAAAATTGCGGAGACTGAAGAAAACAAACCAGTCAGCGTTAGAAATAAAACAATTAATAATATTTCTAATAATTAAGATAGCTAATAGTCGTCATTTGAAGACTAAGTTCATCACTTGAAAAGGCAGAAGCCAGTCATTCTGAACAACAGCTTTTAAATTTCTTGTGCCTTTTTGAAAAGAAAATAATTTTAGAGAAAAAATTAGGAAAACAATGTAAAAGTTTGACAAAGAGTTTATGAACGAAATTGTCGGCATTGAAAGGAATGGCTGTACTAGACATCTGTAATTTACAGTTGGTTTTTGATTCTTAAAGCATGACATTTGGTATAGGTAGCTTTATTTGCATAAGGTCATTCTTTCTGGTAGAAAAGGCCTATTTTAAGCACA
>BBSZ01010438.1:0-10026 GCA_000981365.1 Subanguina moxae
GGTCAAAAACACAATGCCACAAACACATTTTTTTGAATTAGGGGTGCCAGTTTAACGAGGTTCGACTGTATTTTGAATTATTTTATGCCTAATCTTTGATTGTTTGTTTGAATGTTATATCTTTGTTGAATGAATAAAACGCAGTCTATATTACTGGTGATTTTAAAGCTATTTTGTGGTGGAAACTCGATATAACATAAATTTGGAGGTGGTTAAAGAAAATAAAATTCGATTTAACATAAACTCGATTTAACATAAACTCGATTTAACATAATCTTTTTGGCGGTCCCTTGAATTATGTTAAATCGAGTTTTAACTGTATTGCGGATACCAACCCCAAATCCCGCCACTACTCGTGTATTAATTCCAATCCCGAAAATATTAGTCCTGATGGTACGCCAATTCGCCAACAGTACAGTGAACACTCGCCAATCCACTGATCACGGAGCTGGGGAGGACATCTGGAGAGGTGGAAAGATATATCAGCACAGAGAATTTAATTCAAAATACTTTTACTGTCAGAAAACAAACACTTTTACGACCATGTATGCAGTATCTATCAAGAATAGGTAATTTTAGCTCTTTTCAGAGGAACAAATACGTCCAAGTAGTCACCATCTTCAAATTTGCACTCACTGATCTAAAAAATTGAGTTGGTTTTCACCAAACAAGCTAGATAAAATAAATTTGGTAGAGTGTTCAAGCAATAAATTCGGCTTATTATACCAAAGCATGGTATAATTCCCTAATAAAGGTAGTTTGCCTTGGTCCACCAAGGCAAAAAGTCAAATTGCGGTCAAAAATGTTATTGCTGAAAATCCTCTTCCCAATTCTAAAAATATATTTTCTACTGTTGTAAGCGCAAAAACCTCCTAAAAAGTGTTGAATAAAACATGTTTTATATAGGAATGATGGTATCCCGGCCATACCGATGCGTAATAAAGTTTATGCAAGTGTCCAGATGCCGAAAAATGTTGGGAAAATACGGTACAGTAAACTCTCGGTATAACGGCCCCCTATGGTGGGTCCCGACTAAGAAAAAATATATTCGATATAATAGCCTCCAGATATAACCACCCCCCGATATAATGGCCCCCTATGGCCGGACCTGACTATGAAAACATATACCGTATTCTCTCTAATAGAACCACACCCCCGATATAACGACCCCCTATGGTCGGTCCCGACTAAAAAAAAACATATATTCGATATAACAGCCTCCAGATATAACCATCACCCGGCCCTCTCAATATAACGGCTCCCTAACCCTGTTCCCGAGAGGGGCCGTTATATCGCGACTTGACTGTATATCAGACTACTTTTTAGCTTGCAAAGAACTTGATTGCGTTGTCTAGCTACTCCTTTGGCAATAAATCAAATCGGATGGTCTATATGATCATTGAGGCGCCATATAATGTCTTTCGGAGTATCTCCCATTATCCAGATAAAATATTCTAGTTGCTAATGCAAGAAGAGGAAAGAAGCGTCTGAAACCATTCGTTGAGCAAAAAAAAAACTTGATTTGATTGAGGTCAAGACAGTCACCGTGCTCTTCTTCTTTCTTTTCCGGATCTTCTTCTTTTATGCTCAACCTTTTTTGTTTGGTCGCTAATTTGGATGTTCGAAAAGAGCAACAACTACAAAGCGAGATATATCTTGAATATCTGACAAACCAGTGAAACATGATTGATAGGATACTCCTCTCAGGCTTGGCGTCTGCTTTTGCTCACCCAACTGGTTCAACCCACAATTCCATTTGCTCTGACTTTAAGCAACAATAAAAGTATTGCAGATAGTTCCTCTGGTATAGAAATTTGGAAAGCGAAAATGCATAATCTCTGTGTAATTTTACTTTCTTTTATTGCCTTCCATGGTTCTAAGGTAAAAAAAGCCTCTTTTTCATTCATTTTTAACCAACAATTTAAGGCATTTTTTTTGGGCAGTGGTGGCGGTGGAGGTGGTGGAGCTGGCGGATGTAGCTGTGGTAAGCTTGTTGGAAACTGTTTGAAAATGTAGCTTAAAAATTTTGCGAATTCAGCCCCTCGCGCATGTCCAGCGCCTCCAGTGTGTGCTCCTCCACCACCCCCTCAACCATGTGCTCCTCAACCATGTGTCCCACCATCATTTTCCTCGGGCTGTGGAGGAGGGGGTGGAGGTTGTGGAGCGCCGCCACAGATATCCTACTCTTCAGGCTGTGAAGGAGGCGGGGGTTGTGGTGGAGGACAAGTATCGGGATGTGGAGGAGGTGGGGGTTGTGGTGGAGGTGGTGGAGGACAAGTATCGGGATGTGCAGGTGGAGCCAGCAGTTATAGTTCAGGAAGTGGATGTGGTGGAGGCAGTTATGCACAGCCTCAACAATACGCTCCTCAACAGTGGGCTGCTCCAAGTGGGGGCAGTTATGCACAGCCACAATACAGCCCACAACAACAACAGCCTTCATACGCTCCTCCTCAACAAAGCAGTATTGGCGGAGGAAGTTATGCTGCTGCACCTCAGCAACAGCAATTGCCTTCTTTAAGCTTGCCAGTTGATCAGCAACAACAGTCTCAAGTCCAACAAGAGGCACAGCAGCAACAAAGCTATCAAGTTCAGCCACAGCAACAACCACAGCAGCAGCAAAGCTATCAGCAACAGCAGCAGCAGAGTTATCAGCCACAGCAACAGCAGCAGCAGAGCTACCAGCCACAGCAACAGCAGCAGCAGAGCTACCAGCCACAGCAACAACCACAGCAGCAGAGCTACCAGCCACAGCAAGAAAAACAAAGTAAGCTACTGTATTTACTCTATTAATCCTCCATAAGAATCCGGAAAGACAAACCCAAGACACCAAATGGCCTGTAAAATGTGTAAACAAAAGTTTCAGGCCATTTAAAAGACAAGGATGGGTGATTAATACAGCAAATACGGCATTTCAGACCTTCTAACTTCTATAACTTAAAGCTCATAGATATAGCTTGAAGGAAAATTATTTTATTTAAAAAACAACAATTGCTTTCAGCTCCACAAGCAGCACCACAGCCAGAGTCCCAGCCCCAAACCAGTAAATTTTCTAAAAACTTTATGAAAAGGCGCGCTCATTTCCAAAAGTATAATTTTCGAATGTGAAAGTGGTCAGACCCTTAGTCAGACCCTTAGTCAGTCCCTTAGTCAGACCCTTAGTCAAACCAAGATTCTAGCCTCTTCGCTATCTCTCGACATCATCAACTTCTCAGTCAGCTAAACGATCACGCAAATGACACAACCTAATAAATATGCCTTTGTTTATGTTTAGCATACTGGGGATTATAAAATACGTAAAGCTCCAAAAACATTTAGATAGCCAGCCACAACCACAGGCAGCCCAACCCTTGCCTCCACCTCCTCCAGAAGAGCAGCCTGCCCCAGAATCTGCGCCTCCAGCAGGTCCTGTAGCTGCCTCAAACTACGAGTCTTCCCAATCCGCTTCAAACAATCAGCCGCCTCCACCACCACCTGCTGCAGCTCCAGCAGAGCAGGTAAAATATCACATGTTTAAAACAAAAAGTGGAAGGCAGCTAATTATTTGCAGGAAGACCATGCCTACGACGAGATAGCCTCTTCCCATCAAGAGGCAGCTCAGCCCCAATCCGCTGAAAGACCAGGATATAATGCTGAAAAGGCTAAGGCAAGAGCCGGTCAGTTTTTGTAGTTACCGCCGTATAAACCCTATTAATTCCTCACGACGGTCGCTGGTCAACGATTTTTTATGGCTCAACCACCCGGCAATTGGGTACTGACACCATACTGAGGAATATGGCTCTTAATCTATGCTACGTTTCTCAGTAGAGTGACAGTACCCTTATCCAATTATCGGGTGATTGAGACGTAAGAATTTGTTGATCACCGACCGTTGTGACTGAGAGGGGGGGGGGAGCATTAATAGAGGTTATATGGTATACCCTCCCCCCAAAGAAGGTATTTTAAATTAATTTTATTGGTAAAAAAAGGCTATATAAGGGAGGGGAAGGGACAAGTAAGGGGCCACTCTGTAGGAAAAGAGAAGATCTTGAACATACCGTATTTACTCTATTAAGCGGGCACCTTCTAATAGCCCAGGCATCCAACTAAGCCCAAAGCATAATTAAGCCTTAGGCTTAA
Source organism: Subanguina moxae (assembly GCA_000981365.1). Classification (NCBI taxonomy): domain Eukaryota; kingdom Metazoa; phylum Nematoda; class Chromadorea; order Rhabditida; family Anguinidae; genus Subanguina; species Subanguina moxae. The sequence continues at coordinate 4,117 of BBSZ01010438.1, forward strand.
GGGAGGCCAGCGTAGGTTAGCCAAGACTCAGCGTACACCCTGTTCACCTAGGTTTATTGGTTCACGGCTAACTTACGCTGGCCTACACTAAACCTAAGGCTCAGTTGTATGCTTAAGTGTAGTATCTGGTGTTGCTTACCTTAATCCCCCAAGGCAAAACTTGGAAATTGTCGACTTTCCAAAAACCGATTTTCTGTGACGAAGAAAAGCGGAAAATAGATTTTCTATCGTTTTTATCGTATTAGAAATGCTTAGAAGGATCTAAAACAACAAGGGTGACCAAGGTATAAAATCGGTAGCTATTCTAGGTCAGGGCCTCTTATTCCCCTCTTAGTCACCATTTTGGTCTCTTTATAACGAAATTATTACTTAAAAATGGTTTTCAAGCACTTTTAGAAAGCTTGATTGGGGGCGGGAGGTATGTCCTAGTAGCGTCAATTATTTTTTTATCTTTGTTTTGTAAAAATGCATCCACATGCAAGCTAAAAAAGACTAAATCAGTGAGCCAAAGTATTTTAAGCTCCAAGTCTGCCTGAGCCACAGCCTGACACTAAATGCAACAGTGAATTAATCCGAAGTCTCATTCTGGAGGTATATTCAATGCAAAATAATATGCAAAAGACAATCGCCTCTGTCGACAAGACAAATTGCCAATCTCTTTTGTCTATCAGTACGCTTTCTTTGCTGGTTAATTATCGAACAACCCAAAAGAGTAGTGGTAGGCGAAAGAGAGGTGTGCCACGCGCATTTAAATATGTGCCGACTTGATTGTCCTCAACAAGTATGCTCTTTGAACCATTTTTTGGACTCTACACCATAATTTACGCGAAAATTTGTTACGAGGTACATTTGTTACGCGATCACTTTATTACGCCACAAAAATTTGCATGTATTTAGTTATAATACTCATTTTTTAAGAGATTTTTTCATTCTGACGCACTATAGTAGGCAAAAAAACCTGAGGAATCCAAATCTGCAAACAGAAGTTCAAGAAGAGGCTTAGTTGCTGAGATATGATCAAAACCAGGAGAAAAAAAGGATAAACACTAAGTTTGCGGCTGGTTATGATTATATCTCAGAAACCGAGCATTTTCTTGAAATTCTGTATCCAAATTTGAATTACTGAGTTTTTTTTGCCTAATTTAGTGCCTCAGAATGAAAAAATCCCTTAAAAAATGAGTACTGTAAATAAATACATGCAAATTTTCGTGGCGTAAAAAATTTTCGCGTAAATTATGGTGTACAGCCCATTTTTTGTGCAGAACATTCATGAAAAGCCGTCGCTGGCCAAACGTCAAATTCAAAAGAGAGTGTCCGCAGAAGTGGGTGGTAAAATAGATGTGATTTGCTCGAGCGGTGTGTTTAGTTACATCGTATGTTTTGATTATAAATCATTTATTGATTTGTGGAAGAGCTATTTCTTTTCAAGGTGAACACAGAGCTGTACTGTGAAACAGAGAAAAATGGCGTAACATGTCTGGCTTTTAGACAATCTTCTTGAAAGACAACTCTTCACTGAATGCCTTTTAAATATAACCTCCAGATGCAATATTTTTGAGTGAAGAATTAAATAAAGGTAGTCCAATTAGAATTTAACTATTATGCAGAGTATTCGCTTATCAAATGTGTATAAAACTTCTGACTTATTATTTTAAAGCTTGTTGCTCACAAAACGTAAATGAACACATTGCACTATGTTAGCCATTCTTCGTCTTCATACCAAAATGACAAAACAACCAACAAAAATGCTACTCTACTGTATTATACCCCCCCCCCAAATGTAACTGCCACAAAATACGTACTATTTCATCTAAAAAGAGACAAATTTGAAAAAATCAAATTTCACATCAAAACAATCAACATGAAAATGAATGCGTAGTATCATTCTCTTTGCGACACTGTCCTCTATCGAATAAAACAAAAAAGATCTCGTCAAAATGTCGTAAATTCAAAAAGTTATTGCAAATTTTCATTCATCCGTTCATAAAAAATCACCCTGCAATATCAAAAAGAGGGGTTTGACAAAACTGAAACAACAGTACCGTAAAACCTCTAATAATACCCTCCCGCCAATTCAAAATCGTGTTTTTGGCATTGTGTTTTTGACTCACTTTTTTCAGGTGTCTCTCAGGCAGCTTACCACCCAAATTGTAGCTAAGACAATAAGCTACAAATTAAGTAGTAAGTTACCTGAGAGACACCTGGAAAAAGTGGGTCAAAAACACAATGCCAAAAACACGATTTTGAATTAGGGGGGAGGGCTTTATTAGAGGTTTTAGGGTAACTCTGGAAAACTAACAAAGCTTGATTGGCAAAATATTTCTCATTTTTTATTAATTTTTTCTAAGAACTAAGCAAAATAACTATTTTTTTACAAGCACCTAAAACTTTTTTGTGAACATATCGCTTTACATCGGTTGAAAGATGTGTAAGGATTGTGTAAGCAATGAGTAATTTACTGCACTTTACTGTGGCGGCCTTTGAGTGGGTAGGACTTAAGACGGGTTGCAAGGGTTTGGGAAAGGAAGTGAAGAAGTTGAATAAAAAATACATAGGTTAGATTAGAGTTAAGACATTTAATGTTAAAATAACTAACTTAAAGTATAAAAGTGTGTATGAGTCGGAGCCTCTCTCTGAACTCACTGCATTCAAAAAATACCTTAAAAAGTGTAAAAAGTTAATAGTTGATGCGCTTGTGCAATCCCCGCCAATAACCATATCCATCACGGGAAGTGATTAAGAAAATATGATGGATATGACTATGGTTGAAGATTTGGATTAGGTTGAACCTGTCTGTTTAAAATTTTCAGCAATAATCATGTCAGTGACGGAGTTGGTGACAAACTAAAAGTGAGAAAATGTTAGCTAAATGCATGTGAATGTCTCATGGCGAGAGAAACGTGCAATCTTTAGGGCATCAAGGCTTTTCTACTGTTGTAAAAAAGATGCTGTGGCGTAGATTTATTTATTGGGCTGGCAAGTTATCATCTAACCGACAGGATATGAAGTGCACCCTCCTTGAAGTGCACCCCCTGTAGTGCACCCCCCTAAATGCACCCTCCTTGAAGTGCACCCCCCTCTAGCAGGGGATAACTTCTAGCAGGGGATAACTTGAGGCTGTCATCGAAGCCATCGACGACAAAGGCTGGGAGCTGCTTGAACATCCTCCCCACAGCCCAGATGCTGCCGCAACAGACTACCAAATCAACCGCTTTTTAAAGAATTTTTGAAGAAGCGTGCCTCCCTTTTTGGGGGTATATTATTTGGGGGGGGGAGGGGCTATAATACAGTAATACCGAAAAAGTTTTCCCGTTGGCGAGTTTCTATACTATCAGTAAGTTTGAGCATTGTGGATATGTTGGTTGGTGAGTTGATAGCATCCCAGGCTTTGTGCCCCAAAAGAATTATTGCCTAAGAGGCACCCACAAATTTGTAGGTTTCTCGCGCCCTGGCTTATCCAAATGAAAAGAACTCACCTGAACATGGTCAGTATCAGTTGCACAGCACAAATGGGTGTATATCTAGCAATCATTTTTGGTGAGGAATACAACAAAGAAAAAATAAAGATATGAAAATTTTACCATTTTTTGTTTGTCGCGGATCTGCTGCTCAAATTTTTTGGTTATGTAAATGGCGGCATTTTTGTAGTCATTCTTGTCTAAAAATTCCAAAAATATTCTTCTGCTGGCTAGGATTGCTTAGAAAAAAGAAAAATCCATTAATATAGGGTTTCTAGTTATTACAAACTACCGTCTAAGGAAAAAGTTCCCGACCAGTTTTAAAACCCGATTTCTAATTGTGATATCTGCTATATCAAACAAAGTATTTTATGCCATTTGAAAGCCTTTTCTCTCCTTTTTCATTTGATATATAATGTGATTCTCATATAGTCTCATACATATGCGGAGGTGATAATCGTCTACACTCATTGGACTCGGCACGACGGAAAATGGCCTCCAAACTCAGCTGATCTCAGCGTGATGGATGACCTTGTGTAATCTAAACTGAAGAAAAAGCATGTTCAAATCCACAATTCAAATCCACAGCACCGCTTTCCGCTCGATATGATCCATATAACGATCAATAACTTTCCAGAACGGTTAAGAAAATGTGGTCCTATATGAGAAGAGGACAGATTTTTTTTACCTTGATCCCACTGTTGTTTTACACCCTTCCAAGCATTTATAGTACGCTAAAAACGATAGAAAAGCTATTTTCCGCCTCTTTTCGTCACAGAAAATCGGTTTTTGGACACTCGAAAATTTCCATATTTTGAGTTCGGGGGACAAGGTAAACAACCTTATACATGGTATTTTCTGACTCTAGGTACTACAGTTAGACATATAATTAAGCCGTAGGCTTGGAGTAAGCCAGCGTAGGTTAGCTGAGACTCAGCACACTCCTTGTTTACCTAGGTTTAGTTGTTTACGGCTAACTTACGCTGGCCTACATTAAACCTAAGGCTCAGTTGTATGCTTAAGTGTAGTACCTAAATAGGGTTGTCGAACCCTATTCTGTTTCATAGAAGGCATATCATAAGTAAAAATCAGATTTTAAAAGTGGTCAGGAACTTTTGCTTCACCCGGCACAAAAATGAAAAAAACAAAATCTATAAATTTAATGACTTACATCGATAGTTTGGAAAACAGGCAGTTAGCGGAACACGTGAAATCTTTTCGGCAAAAATGTCTTTTTTGTTGAGAAAAAGGATAATTTGCACTTTGTTGAAGAGGACATTGTTGCCAATTTCTCGGAACAGCTCAATGGCATCATGCATGCGATTCTGCAAAGCATATAAAAAGTAAGCAAAGCATTTTAGTTTCACACATCTGCCTACTGTGTTCATATCTTCGCGCATCTGCTGATCGTACTCAGAGATGGCAGCAATAAAGAATATGGAATTCACATTGTCAAATATGTGAATCCTAAATGCTCAAAGCTGTGCTGATGCATGCAAAAAATAACCAAATACCATTTCCTTCTTTCAGTCTTTTGCCCTCCAACATCAAATATTCTAAAAAAACCGTGGTTATACTATATTATGACCATATAGTAAAAGTGCGAAAAAATTGCCCAAATGGGTTGCAGAAAAAACTGCCTTAACCGCAAAAGACTGGCCCCAAACTATTCGCTTTACCGCTTTTAGAGTATTAAAATAGCCTAGGCACGGATAGAACACCTATTTAGCGGCATTAAACGAGGGGGGAGTGGTGAAGGATGGTTATAAACCAGTAGAGTCACAAACTCTTTTTGCATATAAAATTTTCAATGCTAATTTTTCCGTGCATTTTTAAAGATTTTTGACAAAACCACAGGTTGGCCAAGGCAAATTTCAAAAGTCATTTGAAAACGTCGCGCTGCAACCCCGAATACTGTCAGAAAATGACCGGTTGGTAGGCACACCCCAGCGTTACAGTAAAATCTTAAAATTAAAAAAAACAGAGACAGATATGCCGAAATGACCTTAAGGTGTTGCATATGTGAAAATAAAGACAGTCTTTTAACATTTACCTAAATTCCATTTTCTTGTAGTTATAGCGGATTTCCGTCACACCTAAAAGCTCACATATTTTGCAAAAAAGAGAGCATGAGAAAGAAGGGAGATGTAAAAAACAAACCTATACTTTCCATTCTGGAGTATAGTACATCTAAACTTTAAAAAGTCTGGTAAAAAATTAATGGGGTGAAAAGCAACCAGTAACAGTTGGCACATATTCAGGATTGTATATCCTATCAAGCTCGTCAAGAAAACTAAAATGAAAGATGCTTCAGATTAAAAAAAAAATCATTTGAGAGGAAAACCCGGTTAGTCTTGGTTGTAGAGGGCTGATTAGCATTTAACTTTTACTCTTACCTTTACCCTTTACGGCTACCTTTATCGGTATTGGGTCCACCCCGAAACACCCCCGC
>BBSZ01010439.1:0-16620 GCA_000981365.1 Subanguina moxae
AGGTAAACTATCTAGGAGGGTAGGTAAACTATCTAGGAGGGTAGGTAAACTATCTAGGAGGGTAGGTAAACTATCTAGGAGGGTAGGTAAACTATCTAGGAGGGTAGGTAAACTATCTAGGAGGGTAGGTAAACTATCTAGGAGGGTAGGTAAACTATTTAGGAGGGTAGGTAAACCATCTAGGAGGGTAGGTAAACTATCTAGGAGGGTAGGTAAACTATTTAGGAGGGTAGGTAAACTATCTAGGAGGGTAGGTAAACTATCTAGGAGGGTAGGTAAACACTGATTGCTATGAATTATGGTTGATTCATTTTAGCAATAAATTTTTTTGTACTTGAGTAAATGAAAACCTCAATTAACCAGCACCTTGTTCTCGAAAAGAATCAAAACCCTCAGTTGTCCGGCACCCTGAGGCCGGTCCCCAGGGATGCCAGATGACTGAGGTTCGACTGTAGTACCACAAATCTTTGTATCAAAAAGCCATAACGACAAACTTTTTAGGAATTGCACATCCGGAGCTGTTTGCTATCGTACTTACAGACCATTTCAAGGTTTGTTTGCCATTTCAGCACTCAACAGCACTGAAAAATGTGGCAAAATTTGCAGCTAACACAGGATGTATTTCTTCAGCCAAATCAGAGCTGTGCTGTCAAATTCAAATAGATCCCTACAAAGACTGGAGTTTTCAAGCAGTCCGTCTGAAGCAACCAGACACTATGCTCATCCTTCGCTACAGAATATACCAACGCTTGAATGGCGAGAAGAGGTGGACACAACAGGCAGACAAGGCAATAACCTTGCCGCTCAACAGAGGAGTGGCCAAGTTTGTGCTCAACAACGACCACTCCATCCAAATAATTGCCCACTCCACGCGGCCCAACAGGCAGGTGGAGCCTGGCATGTACTTCTGGCAGATTGGCGCCGACGGCCAACAGTTGAGAGGAGGATTAGCTTTGAATGGTCTAACCGAGACTTCTCTCGACAAATTGGGCTGGTTGAGGTGGGAGGACGGCAGGTGGAATGTGCGCAAAGGAACTGTCAAGTTGACGCAGGCACAGGTTGGTCGGCATTGACGGATCGGCTAATTATTCAAGTTTTTTTAGCACGTAAATGTGCAGGTGATTTACCTTTGCTGTTTTACATAGTGTCTCTTAATTCGACACAAAATATGAGGCTGAATACAGTCAAAGCTCTCTACCTGAGCACATTGTAAAGTATAACATAGCATTCAAAAGTGCTAGAAAAAAATAACGAAAATAATCAACAAAAATAACAGAGAGCACCATCTCCTAGACGATCCATTCCTAATGCACAGGTCTTGGCACGTCTTGGCAGGACAATTCGTGTTGAGACCAAAACTATTCAAAATTATACGACCACAACGAGTGGGACTACCAAATTATCGAGGGTACCGAGTTATCGACGTCCATTTCTTAATAAAATCGCTTCTCGGCACATTCCTCGGATTTTGTGCACAAATTATTGTGGTTGTAGGACTGTAAGGCTCAAAAATACACCTCCACTTTCAATGCGGAACAATTTGTGCTGCGATCAGACGACGAGGACATAGTCAATTATGAGCTGGGCAACAGTTTGTTGGAGGACCCTTGGGTGGCTGCCATTGATGTGGATACCAACAACAGATTTGTGAGCTGGAACTGGTTCATTTAAACATTCATCTAAACCAGGATCAAATTTAGATAAAAATTGAACATGCGGAAGGAGCCCAGTTGACGGTATGGAAATGTTGATTCCTACTAATTTATCCCGTATTTTCAGCTAGGAATAACCACTGATTCCCGCCCCAACATTATCCACCACACTTCACAGTTCACAGGATTTACTGGCGCCATTCAACTGGTATAAGACCACTGTCTTCAATAGTCATAAGCAAAACGATAGTAGTTAATAGTAGCGTGCATGGCTTAGTGGTTTGGCCGCTTTCTTTTTCGTTGCAACAATTGGCGCAGTCGCAAGTTCGAATCCGCTCCCTTGTTTTCACGACTATACGAGACTGAGATGTCCATAATATGGACTCCATATTTAAAAACTGTACGAGATTGAGATGTCCGCATTCAGGACTATACGGGGGCTTGAGAGTTAGAGATGCGTGCACACTGAGACATAGATCACTCGAAAATAGCTCTAGATGCAGAATAATAGCGTGCATACCAGACCTTTCTTATGTGGTAGAGCCTAGTTGACAAAGCTATGTTCAAGATCTTCTCTTTTCTTGAGTAAGCCTTCCTTAGAAAGGGATCTCTTTCTTGTCCCTTCCCCTCCCTATACAGCCCTTCATCCCTTTAAAAACGGTGAGAAAATGCTTCTTAAAATCGTCAATGTGCCTACAAAACTGCTACTGCTTTTTAATATGACTTTTTTCAGGACAATGAATCGAATCGCTACTTAAACCTCACTCTTCAGGTAATTCTCCAAATTATTACTCAATTAGATAAAAGATGAGTTTAGAACGCAAGAGGCTCATTTGTTGTGGAAGTTTACGCAAAAGACTACAAGGCTGTTATGGATTTAGGTGAGTTAAATCCAAAGGAATATCGTTGACCACAAGATAGACGGAAAAAATGCTATAACCAAGAGATTACTCTATTTCTTCTAGTTATTCCCCCACCCCCTAATTCAAAATGGTGTTTTTGGCACTGCCTTTTTAGACTAAATACGGTAATTAGAAGAACTACGGTATCTGATTTAGTTTTGGTTGTCCATTGCATACAATTCGTATCTTTGAGACAGTTTTGCCCCATTTTTTGGCCATTTTGGGTTCAAAGACACCAAATAGGCTCATAGGAGCAATGGACAAGTAAAAAAACAAGAAAAAGCATGTCAAAAAAACACGGATTTGAAATTGCGTCTGGCCAGATGTTGTGCCACCCGATTCTGGCGACCCACAATTTATCGTGTACCGTAAAAAATATTTTCAGTGTTCAGTATCCAAGTAGGTGACCAAACAAGAGCAGAATACAGAACGGTAATGCGGCCCAATTTTCTGCAAACTTTGCCTAAACTTTCTCCACTGCAGATAGCGCCGGTGGATGCGACCATTCAGGACAAAAGATTGGTTTGCATATTCCCTGCCGGCGACTACAACGCTCAAATCTGCAATTGGCTGGACTATTTGGCTGAACCTCTAAGAGAGTCGGTTCCTAAATCAATGAAATAAAAATAAGCGGCAATAAGTTGGCTTGTTCAGATTCAAAGTAGCCCAACGGTGGTGGCAGCAAGGCCATGCCGAGTGTATTGGTTGCAATGAACGAGGGGTGGACAGTGTTCTAGCAAGCAGTAACCTCTTTCTAAACTCTTTGGGCGCCTTTGCAATGCACCGCAACTCCAAAAGGTCTCAATGTGGGAATTTGTGCTGCGAAAAAAACCTGGGAAGGAGGATAACTTGACGGTATAGTAAAGTTTACGACCAATGTGGTGCATTGCAAACGCGCTATTTGTTAGCATAATAAGTGCCGTACGTCTATCAAAAAACAGACAGTAAACTCAGCAGGTTACATATCTAGAAGTTGATGAAAATTCACTAGTGTTGGACTCCAAATTGCTGATAAGTCTGTGTGCGCATCTCTAACTCTCAAGCACCCATTACGGGGAGGAGGTGGACGAGGGATCGTGCGCTTAGAGTGGAGATGTGCACATTAGCATACCTGAGACATAAATCACTTGAGAAGAAGCTGTGGATGGATGAAAATAGCATGCATACCAGAGCTTCTTTATGCAGTAGGTTTCTACAAGGGATACCATGTTAGAGATGTTATATTTTCCTACAGAGTGGCCCTTTACTTGTCCCTTGTCCTCCCTTATACAGCCCTTTTTCCGGCCCTATCCCTCAATGGGAGGGGGGTTTGCCTTGTTGCCCCCCCCAAAAAAAAAAAAAAAAGAATACAGTCAAGTCTCCATATAACGACCCCCTAAGCCTGGCCCCGAGGGGAGCCGTTATATCGAGATTTGACTGTATTCCCTTTTTCTGAGTGGGCCTTCCTTAGAAATAGGCCCCTTGCTTGTCCCTTTCCCTCCCTTAAACAGCCCTTCTTCCCAATAAAATATGGTTGAATAGCCCTCCTTAGAAATAGGTCCCTTGCTTGTCCCTTCCCCTGCTTGTTTCATTGTTTTCTTGCAAGAATCTTGGCCAAGGCTAGGACAAAATCCTCGCTCCTTGTGATGCCTGTCCACCTCATTCTTGCCTTTTTGTGTTTACCCAACTCTCCAACACTACTATCAACCATGTTGGCAACCCGTCAAGTATCTGTCTGTTTTTTTTTGTCGATGACGACATCTTATATCCAATAAAATGCCGAAGAAGTTATTGTGGAAGCTGAGTTTAGTTGACCCCAGAAACTGGCTTGATGGTCTCAACTCACCTACAGAATTTTTCACATGTGTAATTGAAATTCTGCTTTGCATTTCTGCCCTCCTTCTAGGAATAGCTATCTTCACCAAATGCATCATCCCCTTGTTCAAATGTGTCAGCAGTATTTCTCGTCCGCCCAAAAAGAAGTGACAAGAGACTGTAAAATAGAATTATTTTTATATTTGATTTGCCCACAAACTTATGCCTGCCTTACTTGCTCTGGGAATAGTGGCCAATCAGCAGAAATTTGTTTGCCAATTCTTGTTTACTCTACGGGTCTATTCAAAGGGTCAGGCTTCCTTGCAACTCAAAAACTTTGGTTTTTTAGATGTATAGAATGAAGCAAAATGATAACACCTGTCTACTCTTGACGTCTTTTATTGAGATTTTGACTGTTGTGCGAGTGGTTGGAAAAAGTTCTTTATCATGTTTGCGAAATGCATTCTTGGCTGCACATGTATTTTGTACTACTGCTGCGCACCTGAGTGCTAAAACAAACATTGAAGCAGGAAAAAAGACCACAAAACTTTGGAGGTTTACATGGTTGGGTGTTAGCTGGGCTGCACTGGGTGATAGCTAGGCTGGGTCTCAACTTAGCTGGGCTGGGTGTTAGCTAGGCTGGGTCTCTACTTCCAGCTTTGCAAATTCTATCAAGTCATTTTTTTTTAATTTCCTAAAACCCCTTATGGTCGAAAAATAAGGCCAGAAAAATGGATAAATATGCTTGGAAGTCGTGTTTTAGTCTCCTAAGCAATTTTTATAAGCTCAATGATAAAAAAGTTTATTTTAACATTTTCTACATAAAAAGTGGATCTTTTTCCTCTGGGATTTCTCCAATATAAAGTCCAAAAAGGGATGGCATTTAAGCATAGTTTTGGTTGACTATACCTACCCGTAGAGAAACTCTGCTATGTAGTATACGCAAGCAGTGTTCAAAATCTTCATTTTAAATGTTTTCAGAGTTTTAATCCCCATGAGGTATAATTAGAAATGATGCAGTACATATTTTATTTTTCTACTAGCATTTCTTCGCCACTCTAAGCGCGTATAATTTCTTATTTTTTCTCAATACATCCCAATAAGCTAAGGGTTATTTATAAAAAAAACTAAATAATACCGTATTCTCTCTAATAAGCGGTGGTGCAAAAGTTCATGGACAAACTTCAAGAAAATGTGTTTGTGGCATTGTGTTTTTGACCTATGTTCTGCTAGTGTCTTCTGGGCATCTTGTATATCAAATTTTAGCTTAGATTCTAGGCTACATTTTGGTATATAACATGCCCAGAAGACACCAGCAGAACATGGGTCAAAAACACAATGCCACAAACACATTTTTTTGATGTTTGTCCACGAACTTTTGGACCACTGGTTAGAACCACACCCCCTAATTCAAAATCGTGTTTTTGGCATTGTGTTTTTGGCCTACTTTTTGGAGACAACTCCCAAGAAAGTTACCACTCAAATTGTAGCTTATTGTTTTAGCTATAAATTGGGTGCTAACTTGCCTAAGACTTGTTTGAAAAAAGTAGGCCAAAAACACAATGCCAAAAAGTAGGCCAAAAACAAAATTTTGAATTAGGGAGGGGCTGTGGTTCTCTTAGAGAGAATGCGGTAAATGGAATCTAAACGGACCCCGACATAACAAAACCCTGGATATAACGAACATTTTGGCTGGTCCCCAGAGGTTCGTTATATCGAGATTTGACTGTATACCTAGGAGGACCAAGGCAAATAAATTCAACAAAAATGGACTTATGCCAAAAGAAAAAAATATTTTTTGTGCATTACAAGCCTACAAAGCATTGAATGACATCGATTCTCGCTCGACATCAAGGTAGACAAATTCCAAAGTGACCCCTATAACATATCATAGCAGATGCCAAGGGGTGCCACTATAGTAAAAACACTACCCAAAAGTTTTTCATTTGCGAGAAGCATTCCCTAGTTTATAAGCATTATTATTGTAAAATTGGCATTTTCTTGATAGCCTTTCCAAGTCTGAACACTGTGATTTATTTGTTCCTTCTCCCGTCTCATGTTGCACAAACCAAAAGATATTATTGTACATGGCTTTAAAACAGCAGAATGAATATATTTCTTTAGAAATTTATAATAAACACAATTTCTGGCTTCAACAGCGTCCAACAAAAAGAGGAAAAGTTGACTAGAGCAAGACTTGCTGACTAGAAAAGACTACCCTGTGTTGGAAAAAAGTTGCGGTACACATTTGAATGACTCATCTCTTTTTTTTATTATGTAAGGAGAAGCGGCAGTGTTTGGTGTTGTTTTAAAGCCTGTTTTCTCTACTTTCATTGGGTATATAGCTACGTCCCACAAAGCAATTGAGACCCAGAAATGGATCCGCGAAAATTCTGCGGACTTCATCAAAGTCGACAGCCATTGGACAAAGCGCGACGGTGACTGCGCTATAAACTCACCTGACTGCTGGATTACTTCGTCTGACCTTTGACTCAAAAGCATGCTCCAAACCTCACAAATCGATTACAGCGCTTAAAGCTTCGATCATAAATGGAAGAGAATGGAAGAAAATTGCTCAGGGAATGATAAAAAAAGCTGTTGACCACTTTCTATTGGGTTGGTGCATAATTTACGTCGGTTTTATACCAAAAAATGTGTTTGTGGCATTGTGTTTTTGACCTATGTTCTGCTGGTGTCTTCTGGGCATCTTGTATATCAAAATTTAGCTTAGATTCTAGGCTACATTTTGGTATATAACATGCCCAGAAGACACCAGCAAAACATAGGTCAAAAACACAATGCCACAATAGTTACCAGTTTCCAGTTAGACTCGAGGCGGATGGTGGATGGTTTGAGGCGGATGATGGCCATTTTGAGTGAATGTCAATAAAAGTTATATACCAAATGAAAGTAGAGAAAACAGGCTTTAAAACAACACCAAACACTGTCGCTTTTCCTTTCACAACAAAAAAGAGATGAGTCATTCAAATTTGTAGCGCAACACAGAGTATATTGGCGAGAATACGAATCACCGGAAGTACCGGGCATAGGAATCTATATTGTGCAACACAAATCCAATGTTTTTAATGGGTTCAAGCTCTTTTTTTTTCTTAAATTCAGTGTTTCCCATCCAATGCATCCAAGTATTTGTAGTCGATTAGCTTGGGGATGATCATGTGTCTGAAATTGGTCGGGATGCTACTCTTCTTGGTCAAGTGTCTAGGCAAAAGAACTGACCTAATAGGCAGGAAACAAAAGCACACAATAGGAAAGACCATTTCTACCTGAAATTTTTTTCCTCGTGTGCTGTTTTCCGCAGGATAACTCACAAATGGATAAGGGCTGAAACCAACAGCACACAAGATGACGAGTTGAATGAGTTGACAGGCTGTGAATAAGTGCACTTTTCTTTGAGGAACTCGTCTGATCTAAGTTGGGAAAGCATAGTCGCAGGGAAAGCACAAAGAAAGCCGAGCTATAGACGCGCACTAGGAGAAGTATGTATACCATATTTTTCTCATTTTAGGACCTAATCTAAGCTGGTCTAGCCCAAGCCTATGGCTTAGTTGTATGCCTAAGTGTAGTTCCTGGATTCTAAAAATACCTTGGTATACCTAATACCAACCGCATGAGTACGGTGTATGCTCTAAAGGGGTCTTCAGCTGCTTTGCGGCCGCAGACATCAGAGGGAAGGGTAGCCAAACCACTGAGCCATGCATGCTACCTATAACGCATATAACACCGTTTGTTATTTGAGATGTTATACGAGACGACATGTAACAGTAAGCCAGCTAAAGGATGTCCAAATGACGTGGAAGTAGGTAAAGTTGATTTACTAAAAACCCAATTATTCCGCAATTGTTACAACTCAAAACCACTAACAGGAGACAGGATCTCTGAAAAGTTGATTGCATTGCTGTTGACACTCAAAATAAGCACCAGCAATGAATAGGAGATCAAACAGTAGAAAAACTACATCTGATGCGAAAAGAGGTGTGTACCTGATGCAAGGAAAAGAATTTGTCATATGCCCTATTTCTTCTAATAATACCCCCATTCAGCGCGTCTACAACTCGGCTGATTCGTCTGTCAGTTGTATCAGGACTAAACAAACATACGTAGTGAGTTGGTGGATAAGCTTGCTGTTCAGTAATGAGCAATAACAGCCTTTCAACCATCTCGTTGCCTGAAATTAGCAAAATAGGTTAGCTTATGACAAAGCTAAGCAATTTGAGCAAAGGCCGAAGATATGGATCGCTTAGATCGCAAAATTTGATATAGGCTCTTTCGCAAGATTCCCCAAAGATCTCCTAAAACCCCGACTCCAATCCCAAAGAGTAGTCAGTAGTCAAACCACGAATGGGGCTGAAATCGCCGAAGCCTCCTTATGACCGCATAATTCGCTGATAAATTTAACCTGTTAAAGAAGTGAAGGCCATATAGAGAAAGAGTCCATGTAAAACCTGCAAAATACCAAAGCGGTCCATAAAAGAGGAGAAAAATAAAATTTACAGAGGTGGGAATCCACTGAAGAGGGAATGGCAGCAGGAAGAAAGTGGATATAAGTATCAAAACATGGGCTATTAGACTGGCCAGCCTGGTTTCCCTCACGTTCATTATGCTAAAAATCAAATTCTCATAAGGCCAAATGCTCTTCAAGGCCCTACACTTCATGCACATGTCCTTGAGCAACTCTTTCCTCCACATCAGCCAGAGCTCTCAGATGAAGGGGGGAATGGGGAAGAGCACCTTACAAAAAAAAAAGGTCAAGTCTTTAGGACACTGAAACAGGTAAAATAATGCCTTACCATGCATCCAGGGCAGACCCACCAAAGATAGGCAACTAAAATGATTGCAGGGTGGTCAAACATTGGAATGAGTCGCTTACATATTTAGTAGTGCTACAACAAACAAATCCAAGTGTTGTGCAGTTCCTTTTTTCAACCTCAAAATCAAAGGTTATTCAGGAATGGCTGTACATAGGGCAATCACAAAAGCTGCACCATTTTTTAGCAAACGGCCGCCGCGCTCGCCGCATCTCAACCCGTTGCACTTCTCGGTGTGGTGCAATGCTCGAAGAGTGTGCAACAAGCCTCAACGCAATCTTGAATTTCTCAAGCGGGCGCTGCTTCTGGAATGGGATAAACTCGAGCTGGAGACTATCAGCAAGAATCCATGCTTGCATTACGGCCGAGGGAAAGCACTTATGTGTTGTTATGATGTTTAATAAACAGTTTGATGTGTGTGAAGGACCACCGGCCCTGTCCTAAAATGGGTACCGATTTTGTGCCTTGGTCCACCCTGTTGTTTTACATCCTTCTAAGCATTTCTAATACGCTAAAAACGATAGGAAAGCTATTTCCGCCTCTCTTCGTCACAGAAAATCGGTTACAATTTACATATTTTGCGTTGCAACAACACCAGGCACTACACTCAGGCATACAACTTAGTCTTAGGCTTACGGTAGGCCAGCCTAGATTAGCCATGAACCGCTAAATCTGGGTGTACAGGGTATACGCTGAGTCTCAGTCAACCTAGGCTGGCCTACCCCAAGCCTATGGCTTAGTTGTATGCCCGATTGTAGTACCTGGACTCTCAGCTAATCTAGGCTGACCTACCCCAAGCCTATGGCTTACAATGCTGGCTTTTTGAAAAACGACTGGCAAATTCATAATCCTTGCAATTCTTTGCCTTAGAGACATCAATATCAAAATTGGCAAAAGATGTTGAAAATTGAGTTAAAGAAAAATGGTCGGATCCAGCTGTGGATCGAAGTTTTTGGGGTGACGTGTTATCGAAGTTCGGCTGTAAGTAAAGAAAAGCAAAATATTTACTTGTTTTGAGGGTTGTTTACAATAGCACTTGTGATATTTTGATCCATGTAAACTGAAAACCATAGAGGTTGAAAGAGCACAAGTAGTGCAAACTGCTCACACAAAAATGAAAGGAAAAATCCAAGCAGAAAGCAGACAAAAAAGCCCTGCCTAAAGTATCTCTGTAATTAGTCCTTGTTTTGATACAAACTTAAGTGACTACCAAGAAAGTTTCCAAAAGGCAGGAATGGCAAATAAGTGGATCTCTGGGCGCATTTTGAACATGTCTTCTAAAAATAATCAGTCATTAGCTTCATCTCAAAAATGGGCAAGTGAAAATCTCACTGTCGATCTCACTGAAGCAGTATGCGCCTAAACTTTTGAAATTTTTGCTCAGACCAAAAATTGGTTTGTTATGAATTTACCAGCAAACGACATGATTAAAACAGATGCAGGCAGCGCCTAAAAAGAAAATTAGGGTACAGTCAAACCTCGATACAACGAACCCCTGGAGACCAGCCAAAATATTCGTTATATCGAGGTTTTACTGTACTGCTGTATTATAACCCCTCTCCCCAAAGTACTTAGTTTTCTAGGTACATGGACCATTATAAGAAGCATTTTTTTGACCATTTTTAAAGAGATCAAGGGCTGTATAGGGAGGGGAAGAGACAATTAAGGGGCCATTACGTAAAATGCTTGATTATTCGAGTCGAGAATTAGTATATCTTGTGTGCAAACATGTGGAATATCTCCCAACTCACATAATCAGCCAACCATTCTCTCCTAGACCTCGTCAAATATGGTGTCTTGCGAAAGTTGTACAAGAACATGGCCAGCCAAAGAGTACCTGAAGAATGGTAAAGCCGACTTAGATGAATTGGATAAAAAGGTTGATTAAGAGGCTACCACACATTAACAACATGTACAATATAGATGTGTCTCTATGGCACGGAAAACTTCCCTCCTTTTCCTAAAAATGAGTATAAAATACAAAAGGTGTAAACAAAAAGTGGATCTTACCACTGTAATATTGTGTTGCAACCCAGGATTTATAATTTGTTGAAGAAGAGTGTAGTTATGGTAAGTATGCGACGTCTGTTGAACAGTTTTGATCTTCTCTACGTAGTCGTCATCACATCCCTGAATTCATTTTTTTTCATCATAGAAAGAGGCGGAGCTTTTTTTTATAGTTTTATGAATGTCTTTTTTTATGAATCGCCTATCAGCACGGTCATTCTCTTGCAAACCTTTTACCTGATAATTATTCATAAAGCTTGAGTGAATGGCACGTATACTCTCCACAGTGAAGGCAATTGCAATGAAAAGTGAGAACATTTCTTCGGCAGACCTTGTTGCCAGTTTCATCAAACTGCACAACTCGGTGGCAGCATAAATTATGAGAAAGAATTGGCACCAGAGTCCTACACAAGCATACATAGCAAAGAAGTCGTAGCCCAACGAATCCGATATTTTGAAAATCACTAAAAAAATTTGGAAATTATCATTTTTGAGCTCCGATTACACAACCTTTTATATATATTGCTAAAGGAACAGTGGTCAGCAGCACTATCATCGGCTGCCCCCCAAATATAGAAAAGAAAATTCCACCAATTGCTTGTGCAAATATCACTTTTCGAACATCTAAAGAAAGAACTTGCTCAATCAAATAGAATCAGTTAAGTCAAATAGGGAGTAAAATTTACTGATTCCCCCGTTAGTGTTGTCATCATTAAGCACTCCAAAAGCAATAGCCGGTAGAAGGCACGCAAAATAAAGAAATATCACAGAGCTGAACATTTTTTGAACGGTTCGATGGCCTCTCAGACCTGAAACAAGAAATTTATGAGTTTTTATTAAGGTAAGGAAAAAAAAAGTAAGTTAGCGTAGGTTGGCCGAGTCCCTTAGGCTTAAGCTAGGCCAGCCTAGGTTAGCCGAGACCTTTAGGCTTCGGGTAGGCTTGCGTAGGATAGCTGAGACCCGGCGTAACCTGTTACAGTCTAAGATTTCGAAAAATTAGGTGCTGATTTGCACAATACTAAAGTAGGCATTGCATAAACTCACCATCTAGGTAATCTGACACGTAGCATTTTTTCCTCCGCTTGAAGTC
This sequence comes from Subanguina moxae, assembly GCA_000981365.1. NCBI lineage: Eukaryota > Metazoa > Nematoda > Chromadorea > Rhabditida > Anguinidae > Subanguina > Subanguina moxae. The sequence continues at coordinate 12,272 of BBSZ01010439.1, forward strand.
TTCTGCTAGTCCTCGAAATGGATACCATTGACCTAGACCAAACTGAAATCATAACATCAACATTTGATTGATGCGTCTTAAATCAATAAGCAAAATTAAAGTCCAACCACTTGTTCTTTTGCTTGGCTGAGGTGTATGGATGCTTTGCGTTCCCGCCACTGACTCTGCTCTACAGCCAACTCTTTAGCAGCTTCCAGCAGTGTAGCTCTGAAAATTCTAACAATTAGAAATACAAAAGTGTTAATCTCAACCGGAAGGCCTCTACGGAATGAGCCATGACCAGTCGTTGACGAATATCCATATCTGCGAAGAGGGTGGCAAATGTACGAGTTGTTTCCAGAGCTGTTTTAGTCCCTTTCTGAAAGGGCATAAAGTAAGCTAACGAACTGCTTAAAAAGTAGTAAAACTACCGCTCTGGAGGGAGCAATCACAATAATAATGAACCGCAAATCTTGCATTGTCCGACCTGCATAAACGTTTATCAGCAAAAACCAGTAAAAAAGTTTCTCTACCAAGATTTGTTGGGTGTGAAAGACGAGCAATGGCTACATGCCGGTGTTGCACTGTGTTCAACATACATCTACAAAGCAATTGAGTCAAAAATATGCGATAAGATATTGCAGAAATAAAAACTGACAAAGCACAAATCCACGTCTGATCATAGTCAAAACTGCCGCCAACTGTCCCCGTAGTGCAAATCGATTGTACTGTCCTCGAGAGAATGTGGACTAAAAATATTTTAATTCTTTATTCAGTATACAGTATAGCCGAGAGCCTTAGCCTTAGGGTAAGTTAGCGTAGGTTGGCCGAGTCCCCTAGGCTTAGAGTAGGCCAGCGTGGATTAACCAAGACCCAGCCTATACCCTGTTTCATCTGGGTTTAATGGTTCATGGTTAAAAAAGAATTTGAGAGCCGTAGTGAGTTGAGCGAGGGTAGTTGGCCTCAGAACGAGTTTGTTTACTGCAGGGGAAATAATAAAGCAAAAAGGTGCCAAAAAACTATTTTAACAAATTAAAATTTGTTCCAGCCAACTTACATTGATTGCCAGCGTCTTGCGTGAAGAGCACCGATCTAACTTGTTCACTTGTAAATTCAGGCTCCTGAATGTCCATTTCATGAATGATTCTGAAATTTGAGAGCTATCCAAACTATGTTGTTTACAGCAACTCACTTAGCGAAAATTTCTTCCAGAGAAGTTTCTTGGAGATCCAACAAGAGAACGGCTTTGTTCAGTAGATGATCTATGTCCATAGTCGCGCGTATCTCAGAGCCAAAGTCTTTCATTGGAATCTTCTCGTGTTTGCTGTACATCAGTGTCACATTATCGAATTCATCTAAAAATAGGGTTTTAAGCTTTTGATGGAAGAATGTTGGTTTTATAGGAAAAATACTTTTAGTATGACTTGTAAATCTCTAAATTTCCATGCTCCAAGATATAAAATCCTCGCAGATGCTTTTATTGGCTCTTTTCATAAGCTTTGGCCTTGATTTGTCCTTGATTTTGATATTGTTAAAGTACTTTTTGGCTACAATCACCCCAAGGCTGCTCCCTAGACGTGACGGATTAGCGAGATTCGACTGCATATTCTTTTTATGGCCTAAAACCTTTTTTTGTTAAAATTGGGAGCATATGTATGCATGTATATAGAGGGTGGGTCAAAATTGCGGTCTTTTTTTAAATTTTGGTGAAGGATTCAGCGCATTTTTGAAAAATTTAAAAACACCAAAAAGGACCAAAGAGTGCATTTTTTCTTAGCAATCGGGCCTTTAGTGAAACCAGCAATTTATGTAGGTTTAAATTATTTATATATCTCTTTATTATGTCCGGTACGTTTGAACTTGATGTGGCTTCGTCATTTTACCAAATAGTTGCCGTTCAAAACGGTGAGCTTTCGGCTGGATCGGGTCGCCTCGCATACGGAAAATATGTACTAACCGCGCCAGCAGGCCTCCTCTTTCTAAAAGTGTGATTTACTCTGTCTGTGTGTCTCATCTGACCCTATGTTATTTTAGTATCTTAAGAGCGAGTCGGACTTTGCTGTAACATACGCCCAAAAAAGGACCAATATACCACCTCAAAAATTTATACCCTCTAGGGCGTAACTGCCAAAGTTATGTTGCTAAAGGTCTGAATTATTGAGAATCCTTAGATTAACACAGTCTGGCGCAAAAGTTTCCTCTCAGTTATTTACCCATGTCACTATTCCAACTCATGGCATCCATGGGTGGTGTGTCACACTCTAGCTCGTATGGTTCTTCTTCATTTAACTGCAATACGCTTCCCAATTGACTATTAGTTCTTGAATCAGTTTTCGGCATGGGCATAGATCCATTTGCTTGAACGAACGTTCCGTTGCCACCAACTCCAAACTCAGTGGTGTGTCCATTCCTCGCGTGCATCTCCAGTAAAGGGTCCACCACATCCTGCAGACTCTTCATTGACAACCAACTGACTCTTTTGGTCAAAGACGAGGAGTCTTCTTTAGCCCCTTTTGCCGCATCTGCAGCACCATTGTTGTTGGCACAGTAATATAGTCTATTGGCTCCGCAAACAGGTCCCTCTCCAGAGTGGTTCATAATCACTAAAGGGGAAATGCCTATGCTATAGCCTCCTCCACTCATCATGGTAGCTGAGGCGGTGGAGCTTGGCTGGTGATTGCCCATTCCACATCCACTTCCTTGCCTCATTGGAGTGGTCATCATAGTGGGGCTGGCGGAAGAGGAGACGGTGTGTCTGTGGGAATGGTGGTGATACCCACCAACCCCTCCTGTTCCACTAAAGTTTATGCTGATAGTAGGTTGAGACGACCTTCTTTCAAATGACCTTTTTCCTCCCACTTTGGCACTACACCCTCCAGCACCTGTTCTAAAAGCAATTGCTGGAGCTCCTGTATGAACCGACCTCCTCCTACTGATGTCGGGAGAATCATATTTGCTTGGATGAAAACCTGCTGAGGTGCCTACATTTAGCCTGCAATTGGCAGCCATTTCTCCTACACTTAACTTGGATGGCCCCTCTGCACTATCATACATGGAGGTGTAGACAGCAGCGGCTACTTGGGCTGCCGGAGAGGTGCCTCTACTAGAGTTTTGGCTTGGCGATGCAGTTTCATTCAACTGGTCATAGACTTCGTCTTCCTCTTCTGTATACTCAGTAGGACAACTATTGACGGAATTGCCGGAAACTGTGGACACTCTCCTTTGTTCAGGCACAAACAGCAGGGCTGTGTGAGAAGAGGTGCGTCGGTTGAAATGATGCCGAATGCGGTTGGTAATAGAGGTACATGGTGGAGGAGGGATCGAGTACGAGGGAACTCTATTGGAAACAGCCGCATCTGGAGTCACTATGACCTGTACTTGCTTGGAGCAGGTGGTAGGGCTGTTGTGGGTGTTGGCTGTTAACTTCTTGGTGTTGACTGGAAGGGTGGGGGAGTTGGATGTGGAGGTGGGTAGCGAGGATACTGTGATCGATTTCAACACACAGTTCGACTCCATTTTTTGGATGGATTTGGCCCAAGTAGGAGAATCAAAACATAATTTCCAGGCTAGTCTCTACTTGGAAATTGCATTAGCACAAAAAATATTGTATTCAGAAGGAATATTTAGGTAGTATTCTGAAAATGGAGCATGATAAACAATTGAGTGATACTGGTAAAGAAGCGGGCGCAATGGAATGCACAAAACCTCGAAATTACAGATGCGTGTTGTACCTTGGGAGAGTTTGAAAGAGTGGGAAGAAAGAGGATGGTTGCCTAGACTAAATTCCTTTCACAAAGATGTTATTTGACGCCTTGAGGTGTGTTATTAACGGGACTTACAATTTTTAAAAGGGAAACAATATAAACACTAAAATCTTTGAGGAGACTCAATGGGGTATGAGACTTTAGCAGGTGACTTTAGGCTACTTCTACGGTTTACCGGGTCTCTCAATTTTTTTTTGTTCAAAGTAAGGTTTTATCATGTTCTAAATTTCTTCTTTATGTATAATTTATGTCAAAAAAGAAACAAAAAGACTATTTTAAGGGGTTGAGAGGAGGGGAGGGGAAGGAAAAAGAATAGGGCCATTTTGTAAGGAGGGCTACTCAACCATATTTTATTGGGAAGAAGGGCTGTATAAGGGAGGAGAAGGGACAAGCAAGGGGCTACTCCACCATATTTTATTGGGAAGAAGGGCTGTATAAGGGAGGAGAAGGGACAAGCAAGGGGCTACTCCACCATATTTTATTGGGAAGAAGGGCTGTATAAGGGAGGAGAAGGGACAAGCAAGGGGCTACTCCACCATATTTTATTGGGAAGAAGGGCTGTATAAGGGAGGAGAAGGGACAAGCAAGGGGCTACTCCACCATAGT
>BBSZ01010444.1:0-21340 GCA_000981365.1 Subanguina moxae
CCTCAAAGTACTTGGTTTTCTAGGTATATTGACCATTTAAGAAGCAATTCACCATTTTTAAGGGATGAAGGGCTGTAAAGGAAGAGGAAGGCACAAGTGAGGGGCCACTTTCTAAGGAGGGCCCACTCAGGAAAAGAGAAGAACATAGCTTTGTCAACTGGGCTCTATGCATAAAAAAGCTCTGGTATGCAAGCTATTTTCATGCATCCAGAGCTTCTTCTCGAATGTGCGCATCTCAACTGCAAGCCCTCGAGCCCCCGTAAAAAGGCTTGAGAGTTAGAGATGCGCACACAGACTTATCTATAAGATGAATCCGAGCAAGATTGTGGAGAAATAAATGCATTTCAGGCCTTTTTTGCCATAGTACAGTGAGAAAAACATGGTAAAAAGGCAAAGGACCGGCCCAAAACGACTCGCTTTACCCTTCTTAGGACATTAAAGTAGGTTAAGGGGGTGGGTATATTCCTTTGGGGGGGAGGGGTTATGATACAGTAGAGTCGAAACATCTTTCTTGAGGCCAGAAAAGTTTACAATCTAAGTTGTTCTGAGAAGTACACAATATTGGAATCCAGAGTCACTTTCCACTGATTTATGGGAGCAACTCTGGAACAAGCAGCCTAGTCGACTCTAGAACAAACTAAGTGCTGTTCTAGAGTTGACTGGGCTGCCTGTTCCATACTTTAGTCGATTTATGTCTGCGAGTGCGCGCATCTCAACCCCAAGCCTTGTTTTAGCTATAAATTGGGTGGTAATTTGTCTAAGACTTGTTTGGAAAAAGTAGGCCAAAAACACAATGCCAAAAACACGACTTTGAATTGGTGGGTGTGGTTCTATTAGAGAAAAGACGGTACCTTCTTGAGTTGGTTTACCTTGATGCCCCGAGGCAAAAATTATTTCTGTCTGGAGATGGCCTTGCCGAAAGAGGCCAAAAGTCGGGGAAATTTGCATGAGATACGCTAACCAGCTCCATGCCAAATTTAGAGCTTGCAAGATGCAAACATTCTGAAACTTCATCCCACTACACTGGCCCGTAAATTGCAGCTGGGATCTAATCGAGGATGTTATTCCCCGTCTTCAGTATTCATTGCCAATTGTTCTCCGCTAGAATTGAGTAAGCTTTTGCTTTGGCAAATGACATAAGTTGAACTGGCTTCAGTGGCAAAAAAGAGGGGTCAATCAAGGCTTATGGACGGCCAACAGTGCACATCCCTACTGGAAGGTGAACAGAAATGGTTAGAGATAACCTGTGACACCCCAACCAAGCTACAGGCTCAACAATCTTCCGAAAGTCAGGACGGTAGGCGGGTGAATGGATGTGTTTCTGCCCAAAACGGGCAGTCAGATCACAATAAAGGTCGGCCATCTGGTCGTCGTTTCTCCATCCGCATATTTCAAGGACTGACCGGTAGAACTTGAGATAATAGCTGGCTAAAAATAAGCATATGCGTTTAGGGCACTTTTGGGCCAGGCCAACCTTGTCAGAAGCAAAACTTAAGGAGATGCAGGCAGATTGTCTGATCCAGCTTCCGCAACCCTGCTTTCTTGGTAAATATTGTAAACGCTTTGGTAAAGCTCTAACCACCAGGTTTTAGGTGACCAAGAAGGTATTTAAAGTGTTTATATGTATACAGTACGTCCCAATGGTAGCTGCATTCGGTCCCAATCTGATAGAAATGAGATTATTCTTAGGACAAAGAGGAGAAGGGCGACATACAGAGTGGGGCAAGATTATGCGGGCATTCTCTGAAAAATTTTGGCAGGGGTTTCCACGCACTTGTGACAATCTATAGCAGCTTCCATAAACAATTTTCCGACTCTATAACACAGTAGTAGCCAATTTTCATTCTAAATGTTTTCCTCCCGCTTCGATGCAAGCTTCGATTCTTCTCGGAAAGTTGTCCACGATCTTGCTGATTGTCTCTAGCTAAAGCTTGTCCCATTCCGCTAGAAGAGAGCGCAGATTTCCCACCTTTACGACTTGCCATTCTAAAACACAATAATAATACAGCAGCCACTTTTTCACAAAAACGAAAACAGAAGTGAATTATAAACGGTCCTAACGAATGCAGTTGCCCCAAGTCCCATATAAGATAACCCTGAGCATTTTAAGATTGCCAAGACTACCTGAACAAACTATTTTGTTCGATAAACGAAAGAGGCACAATGCTTGTGGAAGTAATAAAGCCCCTCAACACTGCCTTGGAGTGTGTTCTACCCGAAAAGATTCAAAATCTTATAGACTCTACTTCAAGACAGAGTAATGGCTATTCTGCATCCATCAATTGCAGGATTGATGCCAACAAAATGGTCTATACAATTCTCTTCAACAAAAAGACTTAATTATCCATTTGTCTTCCTCTCCATTTTTACGGGTAAAAAAAAATAATCTTCCTGGATAGTGTTTGACGGGTAATTCTTGCAGTAATTTATTTCCTCCGACTTTTGTTCAACTAAAATTTTTGTGCCTTTAAAAAGAGAGACGGGCGGAAGCGACAATCTTGTCCTGTGATGGAGCCGGGTCCCACCATTTACAGCATTATACGGCCAGTGGAGGAGTCTTCGGATAATCACCCTTTGTCATCCAGTAGCTGAAACCGCTGTTCAAAATAACGGGGATAACCAAGTGGGTGTCGAACCCGAGAGCCGCAAAAAGCCCAAGCGCATATCCACTTCGCCACAAATTCTAAGTTAGAAGGGACAGGATTGCAAAATAACTCTCTTCCCCCCTAAAATGTACTTTTTGTATTTCTCTGTAGATTTTTTGGTTAATAAAGGCTGTCAATCGACATTGTTTCAATTTATTAATAATCCCAAATCGAAACATCCGATCTGAAGCTGATTGCTATAATTTAATTGGAGTTGTGTACACTGTACAGTAATAGATTGTGGGTAGATTATTATTATTGTCCGTGAAGATTTAGAGGAACAGGCTTTTTCATCAGCAATGAACGTGGGCTTCCCAGTTGAAAAATTACCTTTTCTTGATTCTGTCGACTTTGGATATCCGCTACTCGTCTTTTTGTTGTCACTGTTCATCTACTGGAATGCACATCGTATCGTTTGCAACTCTGGAGTCTTCTACATTGCTGGCACTGTGTTGGGAATTTTTGCTTCGCTTATAGGAATTGCTTACGTACTTCAGAGACTTATACCAAGGGTCAGCCGTTATTTTTATTATGATTCTCTTTTTAACTGACTTATTAGTTCAGCGAGCCTTAGCTTTACCCGTCTACTTGGGAGGTTTGAAAACTTTCATTGCCATTCTTATGAGCGTACTCACTTATCAAATATTTTAGGTTGGCCACTATCTGCTTACGTGTATTATCAGGCGTACAAAAACATTGGGAACATTGCAAGAAACTATCCTACTTATCTGTCTTCCTACATCGTGAGTCTGGTTTCTGTCATCTTTCACATAAGTCAATGCCATTTGAGGGGGTTTGCATGCTGGTCTCATTTGCTATCTGCTATCGATTGGGTCCACCGAGTGACCGCAGAACAATCAATTTAATGAAGTGGTTTCTGCAGTTGTGCTCTTTTGCAGGGATTTATTGGTCGAGTGCGGTATTAGTTTCAGTCTGTACTACTGTATTAAACCTCCCCTTAAAAGAATTTACCCCCCCCCCAAAAAAAAAGAGAAGATCTTGAACACACTTTGTCAACTGGGTTCTACCGCATAAAAAAGCTCTGGAATGCACGCTATTTTCATGCATCCAGAGCTGCTTCTCGAATGATTTTTCTCTCAGGTATGGATGTGTGCGCATCTCAACTCAAAACCCACTGTATTTTGTGGCAGTCGCATTCGGGGGGGGGGGGTATATTGATTTTGGGTGTAATACAGTAGAGTCGTTTCAGTCTATGCTGATTCGAATAAATCCATAGTATTTGTAGTACAAGCCGCTCGCAATCACCATGGTAACTATTTTGGCAACCTATCGATTCTGGATTGATGTCTTCACCAACACTAGATCTGCTGTTTGCAAATTTAAAAAAATTGTCAGGCTAGTTTTCATTTTGTATTTGCTCCTCCGGTAATTTGATCAAGACTTTCAGAGAGTTTATTTATGGGCCTGACCCTAGAAGATTGCTCACGGAAGAAGAGTATATTGAAGAAGCGGATGTCTACACAAAAGCGGAGTTAGATCAGCTGAGGCAATTTTGCAGTAGCAGCTCATCGAGCGCAAACTGGTAATTTCCCGTTAAATAATCTCGTTTTCGTGCATGCAGTCGACGCTCAATTCAACGGACGCCTGAAAAGTTTGACCCTCCGCTGGGTCCGGCCATGTATGTAGGGCGAAAAATCGTAGGGATTCTGAATTTGCCAGTTGTTTTTCCAGTCAAAAAGCCGATATTATTGCCTTCAAAAAACCCCAACTCTCGATTTAACGGACCCCTTAAAAATGGGTCGGTTAAATCGAGTGTTGGATTTTTCAAAGGTTAAATTGTCAAGTTGTGTAAAAACGATCGGCAAATTCACAATCCTTGCAATTATTTGCCTTAAATATATCGACATCAAAATTAGTAAAAAATGTCAAAAATTGAGGAAAAAATAGTCGGATACAGCTGTGGAGCTCGTTAAATCGAGCGTCGACTGTACACACTTCTTTTTCAGGAAACTTGTCAAGAGTCTCCATGATCCCCACAGGTAACTTATATCAGCCATCTTAGTGAAATTCAATTACATTTACTGGCCTTTAATATATTTAGGATGGCAAGCTTCGTTACTGGGGACTCAGATCATGTGACGTTGGCTGAAAGCAAGGAGCATTCTCAAATTTGTTTATCGGCGAAAGGTGACGAGGATGGTTACATCACCGATGACTGTGAAGACTAAGGATAACAATTTGCGGCGAATTTCGTTATGTTTCATTTGTGTTAGATCTCAGATCTTTGTTGTTGCGGGTAAAACTCTCTATGTATGCCGAATAGGCAAATAGGTACCTTTGGACTTAATTGTTTTGTTTCGATGATTTGTGAACTAAATAAAGTTTGTTTTGTTGGCTTACTATTAAGCTGTACCAAGTTGGGGCCATCTTTGGTCCTCATAGGCTCTATCCTGAACAGGAATAGGAGCATATGCTCATCATTGTTTTTGACGTTGGCGTTCTAGTTGCGAGACCTCTTATCGAGGGCGTCCTAAAGAAAAAGTTGCAAATAAGGTTTTGGAGTCCATGCTCGCTAATGTCAATTAAAATCTTTTATTTGCTTTTAAAAGTCCATGAAAAATGTTTCTTGCGTGCTATCCGCCGGAAATTTTCGTATAGAGTACAATAAACTAGGCAGTGACCGAGGCTCGAGCCTAAGTTTGGGCTTCAAGGGCAAAAATGAGGATCTAAAACATCCTGTTCAAATACAGTCGAGCCTCGATCTAGTGTATATTTTATTCGGGTTTGCTTGGTTTGCACAAACCATATACTCGATATAGTGTAGTCTCGATTTAGTGTATATTTTTTCTGGTCCCCAGCGCCTACACTAAATCGAGACTCGACTGTAGAAAGAAAGTTGAAAATGTCCGGCTTATAACCCATAATTACCAAAAAGAAATTTTAATGTGATTTATAAAATATATATATATCCACACAATCCAACAAAATAGACCTCCCAACATCAAGCAAACAAATTGAGCAAGATAAGAGTCTCTTTTCTATAAGGCCTGCATTTGCAGCTTGGACAGAGGGAGAGAGTTAGAAAGGATTTCATTTAACAACAAACAAACAATCCTTCTAATCCAGTTTCAAAGTGACTTGATCATCACCTTCTGTATATTTGACAATCGAAACAATTTTTATAGAATATTTTTTTATTTTTTTTAACGAGAACAGAAGAGAAAAGACAGAACAGACTTGTGATTGATTAGTAAGAAAAAGGTTTAGCGTACAAATTCATTGACTTCCAGGCTGACTACCAAAATGTCGAAAATTGATGCGAGTGATTGTATCCGAGCTGGCTGATTTCTCAATAGTGTCTGGAAAAGTATAGTTTTGCACGTGAGACTTTTTTTTTAAATAAATTTTGAGTAAATACTATATTGTGTAGTTCTTTAACCCAAGGCTGAAAATCAGAACAAAAGAGAAGATTAGCAAAACCCACAACTAGAAGAGGACAGCAAAGACAGAGAAAAGAGCCAGAATTTTTAACCGAAAGCTAAAAAAAGAAGATACTGAGGGTCAGTGCAAGAGAACGACAGAGATACAGCCACTTTCATGAATTTTTGACTTTTTCGCTTTCGACATTTCGATAGCCAGTTGAATTCCTCTCCTTCCCTCGTCCAATTAGTGAGTATACACATGAAATTGGAAGAATAAAAATCGAATAGACTATTTTTTGTCTTTCTAGTAAAAATGTGCTGGAAAAAAAGTATATCGAGCAGCCTTGTTAGATGACACAAAATTAGCTAACAAAAAAGAGGATTTTAGACCGGTTCAAATGTAATGGTGGTAGGACTGTCGTTCATTCAGTAGCGCATACCCAATTCCATTGGTTCGACAGCATGATGGGTGTAAGTACTGGAAACATGTCTAAAACTGGAACAAGTAAAAAAATAATGAAAAGGCACAAACCAACCCGGTAGGAAGAAAGCTTTTACGGGGTGACCTTGGCCTGATGAGAGTCGGTCTGCTCATTTCCTAAATATGCCGATTCTTATTCATGCAATAAAATTGGACACTACTTAGGTATGCAGTGCAGGGTAAAAAAATATTTTCTACATATAAAAAAGTGTGGAAAAGGTTTTCTTTGTTTTTAGAATATAAAAAATAACCCAAAAATGGGGAAAAGAATTATCATTTACCTCCAAGACACTAGGAGCGACGTAAGTGAATCCTGAAGAACAAATGTTGGAATTGAACCATGTTTTGACTAACCCTTTAATGCGCACTCTTTCATATTTAGGACAAATTATTTTTTGTACACAACTTTTTAATCTACAGCCTAAACTTAAAGTATTTGGTGCTCAAAACTGCCGAAAATGATGTTCTAAAGCCATTTTAGCCGCTGAAAACGATAGAAAATGCTAAAAAATTATTGGGAAAGCAGTTTGGAGCACTTTCCGGTTGTATGGCCTTCTGGCCCCCTCCCTCAAAAAAACCCTCCCCCCAAAAAATAGCCCAAGCTTTTTCTAGACCTCAAATGGCCTTAAAAGCATGAGTTTAACCGAAAGATCAAAAAGAAGGACAAATGAGAAGATCAGCAAAACCCACGAATAGAAGACGACAGCAAAGCCAAAGAAGAGAGCCAAAATTTTTAACCGAAGCCTAAACCCACAGCTAGAAGAGGACAGCAAAGACAGGGAAGAGAGCGAGAATTTGTAACCCAATACTTTGCGACTCCACTTATGGTAAGTAGTGTTCGGTTGCCATCTTTAGACGTCTGCGCGTTAAAGGGCTAAAATGTAAAAGTAGTTTTACCTTCAAAAGGATTGACTGACATAGGCATAGTCGGCTCACAAGGCGAATCCACCGGCGTCATCTTGGTAAATTTGGTGTCAAATAAGCTTACATCTTCGTCACTGGTGATATTTGGTTTGTAGGGAGGCTCCATCTACAAGCATTAAGAATTTTGTTTATGTATATTGTTTAGAAATCAACAAACCTCTCTCAAATATACTTTTTCCCAATCCAGATGTCTGAAGAAAAGATGAGCCTTGATTTCGTCTGCGTCATCTGGACCAGCACCCAGCCTTGTCTCCGTGTGTCTTTTTAACAACCGCTTTATTAAATCTTTTGCTTCGGGACTCAAATAGGGCGGCATAGACAAACGACCCTTCAGTATTTTGTCAATGGTTCGCTTTCTGCACTCGGAAGTAAACGGAGGTCCTCCAGTGAGCCTACAAGTACAACTTTACCAGTTCTTCAGACAGAGAATATGAAACCGGCACACAATTATTTCTCCGACTTTTCGACATTTTCTGTCAATTCAAAAATTGGTATATATTGAGCTGAAATGTTGGTTTTTTCAACATTTTTAAAGTCTGATGTGCTTATTGGATTCTTCATAAGAAATTGACAAAAAAAAAGCCCTGCACCCAAGAGTCTGTTTGATATTTTTCGGCCGTGGATTCGATTGCAATAGAAACCTTGAAATTTAAATTGATGCCAAATGTCATAAAGGAGGGGAGACATCTACGCACATATAAAACTACTTACATATCAAAGGTGAGTGCACCCAAACTCCACCAATCGACAGCCTTTCCGTGGCCAGAACGCATAAGAATTTCTAAAAGAGGACAATTGGCAAAAATTATATTTTTAATACTGACCGCTACGACTCTTTGCTCTTAGTCTAACGGCTAGTCTTTTAGTTATAAAGAAGTCTACCTGGCGCCATATACTCGATCGTGCCACAGAAAGTGTGTGTCTTCTGATCACCTTCTATAGCTTCTTTGCACAATCCAAAATCGGTGAGCTTTACATGTCCTAAATAAATTATTTTAATGATTCGAATAAAATGTAAACCTAAATGATGCTGCTGCTAATACATACCTCTACTGTCAAGCAAAATATTTTCCGGCTTCAAGTCACGGTAAATAATCCCCTGTTGGTGTAGATGCTCCAATGCAACAACTATTTCTGCCAAATAAAACGCCGCCTAAAGTAATTCAACATTTAATTCGCACCTATTCGGTTTATATGTTCTCTGGTGTGAATGGCCTCATTCTGAATATTTTTCTGTGTCATTTGTTTTGATAGTTGCTTTTATTTATCTTGATTTATTTAAGAGCAGCCTAAGTTAGCGTAAAAGCTCCTCGGCTCTACTGCGATATACTACCAGATGAGCCAACTTAGGTTAGCTGATACCCTGAGCCTAGAAGCAGGCCAGCCTAGGTTAGCCGATACCCTGAGCCTAGGAGCAGGCCAGCCTAGGTTAGCCGAGACCCTTAGGCTTAGAGTATGCCGGCCTAAGAATTGGTATAGAGGGTTTAAAACACTATTTTGAAAAAAATCGTCTCCCTACGCAAGCTTAAAGCATGAGGCTTGAGATATGCACACAAACATATACTTGAGACATAAATCATTTGAAAGTGGCCAGAACAAAAAAAAAACAACAAAAAAAAAATTACTGTATCCTCCATGAAGATGCCCTCCCTTTCCAAGTGCATGAACAGCTCTCCACCACTGAGATATTCCAGGATCAGGTACAATTTTCCACCGGTTTGAAATGCGTACAAAAGATCACAGATGAATGGGCTCTATAAGTAGATGGATTAAGAAGGCAAGTTTAAGAAAATATGCAACCGTCCCCACTTTGACGGCCTCCAAAATGTTGCGCTCAGCTTTGGTATGAGCCGTGTCCTTTTGGTTGCGAATAATTGTAGCTTTTTTGAGCACTTTCATTGCGAATATATTGCCTTTGTCTTGGCCAGAAGTTTTGCGGACTTGAAAGACCTTAAAATTTTTGTAATTATATTTTGTCTCTCCTGCCATATAACTCCTCATATTTTTTTTTAATAGTGCTCTGCAATTTTAAATTTTTGTTACCGCTCTGACTCGTTGCTCTTAGTTTAACTACTAGTCTTTTAGCTATAGCTTGGAAAAAGTAAGTCTACCTGGCGCCATATACTCGATGGTGCCACAGAAAGTGTGTGTCTTTTGATCACCTTCTAATAGGCCCGCCTATGTAAGCCGAGACCTTTAAGCTTAGGGTAGACCAGCCTAGGTTAGTCGAGACCCTGTGGCTTAGGGCAGACTAGTATAGGTTAGTCGGCACCCTGTGGCTTAGGGTAGACCAGTATAGGTTAGCCGATACCCTGAGGCCGTTCTAACTCTTTGTTCCTAGTTTAACTACTAGTCTGTTAGTTATAGCTATATCAGAACAAAAAAAAATCTTCAAAAAGGAGTATTTTCATTTAAAAAATTTAGAAAATCGGCTCAGAATTATTTCGGGGTTTTCTATATAGCAATAGAGTCAAAAAATTATTTTATAATTAATCTGCAAACCAACTTTTCCATAACCACCTTTGCCGAGCACCTTGAGCAACTGAAAGTCTTCAGGGCCGACTCTTGTATCAGGGGGATTGATGTTCTTGATCTCTTCTCCCAGTTCAATGGTCTCGACGGAAGGATCCTCCCTAGAAGAGCTTAGCAATTCCAAGCTTTGTGCAAACAAAAAATTTTACATATAAGAAGAGCTTGGCGGAGGTGCTGTTATTGCTCCCTGAAAAGGCACAAAGTTTTATGCATTTGTGTAGGAAAGCAGAAAACAGACATCTTGAACAGATACATACTCGTCCTCATCCATATCCGACAAGTCATCCTCATCCAAATGGTTGGAGTTCCTTTGGCCGGGAAGCTCGAGGTCGAACACTCCTGCCATTCCAACCAACACTCAACAACAAAAGAAGGAGTGGAATAACCAACTACAATCTCTATTTCTCTGCTTTTGTTGGTATTTGGCAGAAATGGACTAAAATGAGGATCAATTATTACTATTACACGAGAAAGTTGTGCACAAAGTTGTTGGCAAACAAACGAAAACAAAAGTGCGGACAAAATGCCAACAATCCACTCCTGCTACTTTAAACGGACAAGAAAAGGTGTTGAGAAAGTGTTGTTGCTTTTTTGAAATTAGAGACTAGAAACCAGGGGCCTGGTGTGTATGGAGTAGAAGAGCTTGAAAAAAGCATTCGACCCGCTAAGAAACGCTTTGCGTTTGGTCTGAGCCAAAGGCAATGCTTACACGTTGCTGAAGTGCTCACTGTAGACCCCCTGGACCCGGTATGGAAATTCTACCATGTTTTGATTACTGAAGCTGGGGAAAAAGAGTCTTGAAATGCACTTATGTTTAAAAGAGCCAATCAAGAGCCAATCAAGAGAAGACATTTTAATTAAGCAACCTAATAACTCCTCTAAGGCTGTCCTTCGCACAAAACTATGGTGTTTGAAAAGCAACAACAGAAAGAGCAAACCACAAAATTTGGAATGAGCAGTTTGCCAACACACCTTCCTCTTATCACCATCCACCAAAACTGGGTATCACGTCATCAAGCCAAGCCAAAAAGTCAGTTGGTTTGCTAACATAAATCCCCAACTGCGCCCAAACACTTTTCTGGCGGCTGGAAGTGGAATTCCTTTCTTCTTTTTTTTTGTGATGGAGTTTTTAAGAGACAGGCGGAATTACTCACACAAACGGCTGGCTACTCCAATCTGCTAGCCTAGTGATAGATTTGGGCGGATAGCGCAAAGAATGAATAGAAAATGTACAAGAAAGGTTTATCTATAGGTAGGGATAACCTATAGGTGAAAAAAAACTATGGTATGCATACTAAGCATAGACAACTTGCTCTCCACTGACTTATGTCTCAGGTATGTGTGAGTAATACAATATGGTCTGGCCCATTTCTCTTTAGTCGAGCAATATACTCTTTCGTGTTGCTCCAATACCCTTTTCTCTCTAATAGAGCCTCCCCCCTCCTAATTCAAAATCGTGTTCTTGGCATTGTGTTTTTGGCCTACTTTTTCCAGACAACTCTCAGTCAAATCACCATCCAAATTGTAGGCAAGACAATGAGCTACAATTTAAGTGGTAAGTTGTCTGAGAGTCGTCTGCAAAAAGTAGGTCAAAACACAATGCCAAAAAAAAACACGATTTTGAGTTGGCGAATGCGGCTCTACTAAAGAGAATATGGTACTGGAGCAACACGAAAGAGTATGCCAAATAGACAAAAGAGAAGGGTGCCACGCGTATTTCAAGCTGGGCAACTTTCGCAATCTTTTATGAGGAAATTGAAGCGGACAATAATTATCACAGGTTCCACTCTTAAACCGCTAGGCAAGCATGTTTTTTTATAAATAAAATTGTCGATAGAGAAAGCTAGAGAGAATTGCTTTCAAAAGCAATTCAATGCATCAAAGCTCATTGGTAGTAGTGCCATGTTGATGTTGTTGTTTTATTATTGGGGAAAGCATTCTCATAGTAAAAGAGAAAAACAGAAATGCGGGCCTTAAAGCCCACAAAAAACAGTGGCTGTAGAAGGTGATTTGATAGACACACACGCAGAAGACAAAATTTTTAGCAGTATCATGCACACATACAACTGGTTGGGGAGGTGCAAGCAAACTGCTGAGCAGACAACCACCGATCACCAGCCCTTTTTGGCGTTTACCAGCAAAGAGGAAGAAAAACCAATAAAAGTGGAAAAAGAAAAGAGGAGTAAAGAGACAAGGTGGTTGTTGGGCTATCAAAAGGGAAAGTCAGAATTCTTCTTTGTCCACCTAATATAATGCTCAACAATTAATAATGATCGAGCAGAAGAAGAGCAGTAGTCATCCACCAGCTTCCAGTCTATGTGTGCACGCAACACAGGGGATGCACAACACAGCACCAGGGAGCTACACCACTAGACGAAAGAGTATGAGAAGACACCAAAGAGTAAGAGGAGAGACTAAAAGATATGAGAAGGGACGAAAGAGTATGAGAAGAGACGAAAAAGTATGAGGAGAGACGAAAATGCATGAGAAGAGAGGAAAGGGTATGAGAAGAGAGGAAAGGGTATGAGGAGAGACGAAAATGTATGAGAAGAGAGGAAAGGGTATGAGAAGAGAGGAAAGAGTATGAAAAGAGAGGAAAGAGTATTTTATGAGGAGAGAAAGGAAAGAATGTCTACTATGTGTCTCCTCTTTTTGTTTGCTTGCCATACTACTTGTGCTACTTCCTTGATGTTGGCAATGCTGTGTGTAGAAAGGCTGTCTATGTTTCGCCCCTACAGATGGGGAGAGAAATAGTTTGATGGTGATTGACTTGCTTTTGTCTGCTTTCTCTTCACACATATGCAGTTGCAGGGCTTACAACACTAGCTGCTTTGGATCTGTACGCGTGGGAAGTCAAAAGAACAAAAAAGAGAGATATTGGCAGAAAAAAATTGCATTGTATACATACCGTATTCTCTCTAATAGAACCCCCCCCCCCCTAATTCAAAATCATATTTTTGGCATTGTGTTTTTGACCTACATTTTGCAGACGACTCTCAGGCAATTTACGACCCAAATTGTAGCTGAAACAATAAGCTACAATTTAAGTTGTAACTCGCCTAAGACTTGTCTGGAAAAAATAGGTTTGAAACACAATGCCAAAAACATGATTTTGAATTAGGGGAGTTGTAACCGGTGGTCCAAAAGTTGGTGGACAAACTTCAAAAAAAGGGTGTTTATGGCATTGTGTTTTTGGCCTATATTCTGCTTGTGTCTTCTGGGCATGTTATGTACCAAAATGTAGCCCAGATTATCAGCTACATTTTGGTATACAACATACTGAGGAGTCACAAACAAAACATAGGTCAAAAAATTTGGCTTAAGTTCAGATCCCAGGCTTAGGCTTGAGGGATGGTACACCGGGGGGGGGGGAGGTATAATACAGTTAGAGTCGTTAAGTTTTTTAGACACGCCCTCTACATATACTCGACTGAATAGTCTAATTAATTCCGTATTTTATACCCAATTACCATCTATTTGTAGACTGATTGAAAGATGACACATTTAAACTGACCAATCCATTAGACTATTCCAAAAAAGTTTACTGATCTGCTGAATCTATGGGGCTATCCTTCTTTATAATTTCCAATTCTTCATTTTATGTTGTTTTTTTTCCATTAATCTTCACCTAATACTCTTATTCTCTATGTCTTGCTTGATAAACTGGCTGAGTGTAGCAGTAGTAGTAGTAACGGTTCTCTACACACTTTTCGGAGGACAGATGGACCATCCTCTATTTTTTCCCCCTCGCTCTTTGACCCAAAATCTTATAGCCACAAAATAGTAGAAATAAAAAGAGACAGAGAATGTGGTGGTCACTAGTCTTATATATGCGAATGACTCGGTAGGGGGGGGGCAATCAATTTTTCGTGCTTCCCTCCTATATTTGCTCTCTTTTTTTCTTACATTTTTTTCTCTTTAATTTCTTAAACAGTTGTGTTCCATACTTTTGTGTTATAAACTTCTATTTTTAATTTAATAACCAATGTTTTGTTTCACTTGCACCTGCAATAGTGAGACGCAAATTGGCGTCACTTTTCAGTGATTTATGTCTCAGGCATCTTTGTGTGCGCATCTCAATACCACTCCTTTCCGGGGGGTTTCAGGCCAAAATGTAACCCAAGGCTGAAAGCGGTGACAAACGAGAAGATTACCAAAGGCTAGGCCAGCCAGAAGACGACAGCAAAGACAGAGAAGAGAGCTAGAATTTTTTAGCTCTAGCCAAAATGAGGGACAGAGGACAGTTGGCCATGGTTTTTTTGTTGATATTTTTGGATAAAAGTGCCTATTTTTTGAGGAATATTTTTAATCCGAGGCCTACAAGTAGTTATATTAAGTTATATCGAAGAACATAAAAAGAACTGTTCCTCTTCTCCTCCATCATCACTGGACTTTTTTCAAAGGCCTTCAATTGTTGTGTGCTGGGCACAACAAACTTGAGCGCAAGATGGTGAAATAGAGAGACAGCACCAAAAAAAAGAGACAGGAGTAAAAGTGGGAGACAAAAATACCAACTTCCCTCCAACAAAGATAAAAAAACGAAAATGACACAAATTTTAAGCTCTCCTTCTTCTCACATTGTTTTACAACTTTTGATCTAATCCATTCCGCCTCTTTTTGATCGGAAAACGTGCGCAAAGTCATTATTTTGTATTTGAAAAAAAAAAACATATGAGCAATTTCTTTGTCAATTTTTTTAGCTAAGAGTCAAAATCCACCCCATACCTAGTCCCATACCTAGCCCCATGCCTAGCCCAATCATTGGGCCCCAATGCCTAGCCCCATGCCTAGCCCAATCATTGGGCCCCAATGCCTAGCCCCATGCCTAGCCCAATCATTGGGCCCCAATGCCTAGCCCCATACCTAGCCCCACACCTAGCCCCATACCTAGCTCCATACCTAGCTCCATACCTAGCCCCATGCCTAGCCCCATGCCTAGCCCCATACCTAGCTCCATGTTTCAAAAAATTTAGACCTTAGGGGCTATAACAACTAAAGCAAATGATGGTGAGTTCGGGCCCTGGACTCTAGCCTCAGTTTGACGATAATTTGTAGCTCTGGATGCGGTAACTACTTTTGTAAGGAAAACTATGTTCAAGATCTTCTCTTTTCTTATAGATTGAACCCTCTTTACAAAGTGGTCTCTTACTTATGCCCTGCCTTATACAGCCCTTCTTCCCAATAAAAAATGTGGTTGAGTAGCCCTTCCTACTAAGTGGCCCCTTATTTATTTTGGGGGATGTTAAAACTTTTGCGGGCAGGTGGTGGTATAATAAATACAGCAATACCCAAAAATGTTTTAATGACTTGCGAAATCCTCTTTTCAAACATGCTTAATGATTTCACTGAGAAATGTCTAAACAAAAGCCATCCTTTTTGCATGTCTTTGTTAACTAAAGATTGTCGATGGGTCGAGAGCAAAAAAAAATCATTTGATTTTTTACACACACACACACGCAAAAATGTGTCACGACAGTGACAAGGGAAGAAAGGGGGGGGGGTGTGGACGAGAGGGAAGAAGTGGTTGGTCGCCACCATCCACCACCACCCCCACCACCGATCAACCACTACCACTACTACCATGTAATTTTTTGACCTGGATTAAAAGAGGGGAGCAATAATAAATTTTGTCGATTTTTTTAAATTGCTTTCCTTCTTTCACTTCCTCTGTTCCTTCCCCCTTTTCTTCATCCTTTTAGAAGCAGACTGTAGTGGGCAGGAACGGCCGGCTACCGCCTGGTCCAGCCGGCTCGCTCTGATCCATTTTTTGTGATCTGAATTTTAGTGGAAAAAAAAATTGGCGATATGAGAGGAGAAGAAGATTTATATTTTCCATTCTTTTCCTCCCAACGCTGACTCCTTCGGCGATACCCACAGCCCCCTGTTCTCAAAAAAAAAAGGTGAAGTCATTCCCAATCTAATTTGTTTCTTTTTGGCTTTAATCAGACTATCGCTCTACTACAGGCTGGATTATTCTTTTTTTAACCATTGCTCAATATTTTTTTGTGAAATACGAGTGTTGCCATTGTATAAGGTCATGCCCATTGCTTAGGGGCTTGTTTTTTAAGGCTCAAAAAGGCAGGTACCACATTTTCTCTAATAAGCACCCATTTGTTGATTTAAAATTGTGTTCTTGTGTTTTGACCCAATTTTTTCAGCTAGTTCTCAGCCAACTTACCACCCAAATTTTAGCTCATTGTTTTAGCTACAATCTGGGTGGTAAATGGCTTGAGAGTCGTATAAAAATAAGTGGGTCGAAACATAGTAATAAAAAGAACACGATTCTGAATCAAGGCATGGGAGATGATCAGAGGAAATACGGGGGCAAAGAACAGTTTAACCATGGCTTTCTCTAACATCTTTGATACTTTTGAATAAAAGTATCTATTTTTGAAAGAAATTTATATTCTGAGGTCTTTCAGTAGTCAAAATGTCCTTAGAAATGTATTCTCTATAATAGGACCACACCCCCCCCCCCTAAATCAAAACCGTGTTATTGACCCACTTTTTCCAAGTGTCTCTCAGGTAAATTACTACTTAAATTGTAGCTTATTGTCTTAGCTACATTTTGGGTGGTAAGCTGTCTGAGAGACACCTAGAAAAAGTGGGTCAAAAACACATTGCCAAAAACACGATTTTGAATTAAGGGGGGGGGGTATTATTAGAGGTTTTACGGTATAGCTAAAATAATAAGCTACAATTTGAGTGGCAACGCTTGGGAGTTGTCTCCAAAAAGTAGGTTGAAAACACAATGCCAAAAACACGATTTTGAATTAGGTGTGGTTCTAGAGAGAATACGGTATTTTCATTCAAAAATATCAAAAATTTAAACAAAAACCACAACCAGCTGTCGATTTGGCAACAGAACTAGAAGCAGTGGAAAATTGCTAACCTTCTAAGCGTTTATATTTATATTAGTTAGCCGGATTGAATTGTTTTGGTTGCCCAATTAAGAGTGCTTTTAGTATAAATATTAATTAGCTTTTCGCTGTATTGTTCAAAAAGCTGTTTGCGCTCCCCAGGGCTTACCCCACACCTAGGGCTTAACTATAAATATATAGAAGGTAGCCTAAAGTTACAAATAACTGTGAGCCAAAAACCCAGACTCTTAGCAGTTGGGATGTGACGTTTTAGTTGTGTCACGTGAAGTGTCCTTTTCCTACCTGGTTGTTGAGCGTTGTCTTATTGCAGAAACAATTAGTGTTATTAATTTCACACTCCAATCCTGTGCCATTTGTTTTCCAACTGCTTGGCTTGTTTTCCAGTGCAAACTTTTCACAACTTGACTCACCTTTCCCTTAAAAAATGCATTCTATTTTTTTTCTGTCACAATTTCTTTGTCTTAATTCTCGAAGAAATGGCTCCAATTATTTTCTGCAATATTTCCCCCGAGGTTGGAATGTCAATGGTGAAATGTCATTTTGACGCTACTAGTAAAATACCTCCCCCTCCACCCCTAAATTGAATCGGAGCTATTAGGATGTATCTTCCCTTGCATTAAATCAGGTTTTATCAAAAGTGCTTAAAACTCATTTTTAAGTAACAACTTCGTTGTAAAGAGGCCAAACGAGTAACTTAAGAGGAATAAGGGCTGAATTGGCAGGGGAAGGGAATGATAGGGGCCACTTACTTAGAGGGGAATAAGGGCTGAATTGGTATCCTAGTAGTTCTGAGAATTGGGAGGGGAGATATATCCTAGTAGCTTTGAGGATTGGGGGTATATCCTATTAGCGCCGTCCTGTTCATCTTTTTATTGGACTAAAAAATAGCGACCATTCATTTTGTAGCTTATTCTTTCAATTTCCAGAGTGTTTTCTGCCAGAAAATGGACGTGCTGCTAAGAGAAATGGATCTTCGCCAGCAGTCGATCTTCAACTCAGATGGTGCTAATGCAAATAACAAGCCGGAATCCTATGCCTGCGATGTTCAGCAAGTGGATGTGTGCATGGGAGATGGAGCCGAACAGAAAAAACCGTCTAATGAGCCGTGCATGAATGAATTTGGAGAGGAGAGGATGAACCAGTTGGATGCTAGCACCGCCTCAGCTCTACTCTCTCTGTTTGGAAACGAATTTTTTACAAAGGTGATTTTTTTCATTGACTAGCTTTGCGCTGAATATTGAGATGGGTTATGGTCGGGTATATATCCGAAACGTACAGGATGTGCGATCAAGTTCTTAAATGTCTACTCTACTGTCTTGTAACTGTGCGCGCATCTCTAACTCTGAAGCCCCCGTCGCTCCGGTAAGGAGGCAACGGGAGCTTGGAGTTGAGATGCGCAAACACCCATACCTGAGAGGATAATCAGTCGAGAAACAGTTTTGGATGCATGAAAATAGCATGCATATTATAAACGATTGGCGAGGGGGTGTATAATAAAGTAGTACCGCCACTTCTTATACACTCTTTTTTTTATTTTAGACTTTCAATTCATGCAAGCAAGACGAGCAGACTTTGGATTCACTCTCTTCAAAGCACCCACAATCTTCTGATTCAAACGACTCCAATGATGAGGATGCGTCTAATGCACAGGAAGAGGAATACCTACTGCTTAATCCAAAGTTAGTTCTCGATGTTTCGTGTTTTTGGTGCGTCGCCAGTTCTCTAAGTTGATATCTCGTTAATAAGGGCAGATTTAGAGTTTCATGTCGGAAAAGATATTAGATAAGGTCATGAAAAAAGAGCTGAGATAATCCAATTTGGAAATAGAAAGGCGGATTCGACAGCGCCAGATCACTAATTTGATGGATGAAATTACCTACAAACTAATTTTGGCTCTAGAATAGAACTGACTGCTTCTTTACCCTGGTCACCGCTGTTGATTTCTTGATCTTTCATGTTGTAGATCATAATTGTTTTTTTTATCTTTTTTGCATACGTTATTCTTACTCACAGCAAAATGACAGTAAAGGGTTTTGTTGTTTTGGTAAAATCTTGAAAAAAAATCAACAGAGGGGGCCGAGACAAAAAAAAAGCAGCTAATTCTATAGTATAGCCTTAATTTTTATCTAGCTCGTCTACCTGTGCGCCTATCGCCTCTACATCAGCTGGTGAGGATACTGGCGGCTCCTCTGGTTGTTTCTGGGCGAGAAGTGCTGGCAGGAAAAAGTCTCATCCTGTATGGAAGTTTTTCAGTGACCTTCGTGATATCAGTCAGTTATAAGCAACACAGTCTAAAAATTTCTTCTACCAACATTTCATTTTTGCAGATGGTGTTGGTGGTGTGCACTGTCTTCACTGCTCATGGTCGGGTGATGATCGCAGTCCTAACAACCTCAAAACTCATCTTAAGCGATTTCACGATACTGATGGTGTCTACTACAAGTTCACAAAAACACTCGCACAGGTCAGCCATTTTGCAACAAACAAAGAGAGAATTTAAAAGTGGAAAATGTGGGTTTGATTGGGTAGGAATCTAAATTGTGTTATTTGTTGAGATTTACCGTATTTTTGGCGCTACTCGGTTATAACTACCTCCCTCGCCGAATAATTGCTAATTGGTTATACATACACACCCCAATACTCAAAGGATATACCCCCCTCCCCAAACCTACTTGGTTATAGCCCGCTCCCAATTCTCAGACCTACTTTATTAGGTCATTCCACATAAAGAAGCTCTGGTATCCATGCCATTTATATGCATTTAGAGCTATTTCTAGTGATTTATGTCAGAGATATGTGTGCGCATCTCAACTTCTAGCCCTCTCGCTGAGTATAACAGCATCTTACAGTCATGTTTTGGTAACCAAAAACTTTTTGAGATTTTGCTGTCCACCTCGGATTTATTAAGTCATTTCCAAAGGCTAGACTACTTCACAAAAAATTGTTTTATATCCAACCATAATTTGGGAGTGGGATAAGAAAAAAGGGATGAAGAAGCCTACAGGCAAAAGTACAAATGTGGTGAATTATTTATTGGGCAAAGAACAACAGGAAGAAGGCAAGGACAACTCCTCTGTTGACTCTATCTCCAAAGCGGGGGTGTTAAAGCGCAGGAGCAGTGGTGGAGGGGCTATTAGAGGAGCAAGAGATGGTGTGTGCTCCACCACCCACCCATCTATCCCATACACTCACAAGGGGGAGACTCTCGACTTGCAGGAGCAGTTCCTCTTTTCAATCATTTACCACCCTCTCCTGCTCCCCTGTTCTCACCTTGCCCCTTTTGCAGCAATGGAGTGGTTGGTGGAGAGGTGGGTGGCTAGAAAAGAGGCAGGCGGATGATATGTTATGGGGCAAGATAGGCATGGGAGTAACCTCTCCTTCGCTCCAGTCAGCTTCTAGAAATTGAAGGGGTGGCTAGCAGAGAGGACACCAACATTTTTTTCCTACTATTCTTTGCCGGATGTTTTTTTTGTTCTTTTTTACTTTCTTCCAATTTTTTTTTTGACTTTTACCTTATTTTTCGCTTCAAACTTTTAAAATGGTTACAACACCAAGAAAAAATTGGTACTGCTGTATTGTAACCAGATTAGCAGAGACCCTTAGGATAAGGGTAGACCAGCCTAGGTTAGCCGAGACTTAGCATATACCATGTTATACCTAGATTTACTGATTCACGGCTAACCTATGCTGACCTACCCTAAGACTTAGTTGTAAACCTAATCGTAGTTCTTGGGTTCTAAAAATACCATTAATTTTCGACTTCTCAAAAGCTGGCTTTCTACGACGAAAAGGGTCAGAAAATAGCTTTCTTATTGTTTTTAGTTTTTTCGAAAAAAAAAATCGATAGGCGGACCAAGGCAAAAATAACCCTCCGCTTCTTTAGTAGGGCCACTTTTATGTTTTTGAACAAAAGTAGACATTTTTATGTTCTGATAAACCTCGGTAGCTGAAATTTTCGTAGAAATGGAAATATTGAAAGATGATTTCAAAATTTTCTTCGTCTCACGAGATATGACTAAAAGCTGGACTACCAAGATTTTTAAACAGTGACCAGCCTACTTCTAGCCATATCTCTACGGGCAAGCAATTTTTTTTTGGACTAGTACTTTTAGTTGTCTCATGTGATTTTTTTGTCTTATTTTTAATAAGAGTCTTATTTTTTATTTCTCAAGAGATCTCTGCCAATCATCCAACAAAATCTGTTGAATTGTTTGACTACATCCTATACGCCCCAATTTTGGGGTGGCTTTATTGATTTGTGTAAATGGATACAAACCATCTCATGATCAACAGTCTGCTATTGCTCCAAAAATACACACTCCTGCTCCTCCTTTTTTCCCAAATCCAAGTACTTGGTCCCCATGGAAAGAGAAAGGAAAGGAAAAAAGGAAGCAAATATGCAGCATCAGCACCCCTCCCTGGTTGGAGAGAAGGGAGCAATGATAGTAATGGTGGTGAGGGAGGCCTTACCCCACCGCTTAATAACCCCCCCCC
>BBSZ01010445.1:0-19023 GCA_000981365.1 Subanguina moxae
CGACTGTATAGCCGAAAAATGAATAGTCGAATATTTCAGCAACTTTAGTTCTATTAACTGTTTTCGATTTTTTTCGCTTGTAATGGACCAAGTTGATTTAGTAAAAGAGCCAAAAAAAATTTTGTGAACAAGCTAATACAAAATAAAATCTTGGGAAAAAATTCACCGGTGAGTGGCACTCAAGACCATGACTCCGTCTTTAATTGATAAAGCGTAGAGATGATTAAGCATAACATGGTTTGGCTCAGGCAATACGTTGGGATCACACTGCACGGGCGTGTCTTTGTTGAGAATCACCTGGAAATAGGCAAAGATAAGCGCTATGCACAGGAAACGGTAAAAATGTGGAATGTCCGAACAGCCTGTGTAGACTTGCGGTAATGAATGTTTTAGCTGGTCAAAAAATGCTTCCCAAACAGTTTTAAGTGCTTTTCTATGCGTTCTATCTTATGCCCCCTCCTATGCCCCCACCTTTTGGACCATGAGGTATTATTGCGAAGTTGAGCCAAAATAAGCAAGTGCAAACCCACTTGAAGTAAGTGGGGTGGTAGTATTGGAGGGTTGGCCGCCTTCTCGAAGTCGCGCCTGTCCGGCAAGGTCTGTGTGAATTCGCGCAACTTTTCCAGTTCTCGGTCATTGGGCGTATCGTGGGATGGCTGCATTCCTGAATCATAACAACTTTAAAGTTTTTGTAAGCTGCTAGAAGCAATTATTTACCAGTAGAATTCATGGTCCGCATGGCTTCACCTGCATTTGAAGATGCCAGATCACCTAAAACACATCAGGCATACAAGTCTTGTCAAACACACTTAGAAATAGAAACAAGAATACTTACGGTCCAACGCATCAAACACCTAAAAAAAATCGAAATCAAAGGTACATAAACTACAGCACAGTTGTTAAGTATTGTAGTACAATCCACCGATCAAATAATATTGCCGAGATCACAGTTTTTGAACGAAAAACTAATGTTGGAGAAGACAAATTATATTGTCGGGGTGTTTTATTCACTATTCAGGTGCCGTGAACCAGCGCTTGCTCTATTTGACATATTTTAGTGTAAAAAGCAAGTATTTACCATGCGGGAATTTTGTTCAAAAAAACCTTTTTTCAAAAATGGCCTTCCCTTGCCCGGGTTTTTGTAATTTCTCACCATTTTTAAGTGAAAAAAAATTATTGAATTTAAGCTTTTAAGTTCCGAATCCTTTTTGCATCCATTACGCATCATTCGACCAAGCAATAGACCTAAGCATAACCCCAGCCCGAATCTTAGAAAATCTAAGCCTGGCCAAATGGCATTTTCATCACTGATGAATCATCAGTTTTATAGCTCACCGCAAAGTCTGCCTCATCTATTGATATCACATTGTTTTGGCTTCCCATTGGGTTGTCGGTCTTACTCATATTGTCTAATTAAAGTTGCATTCATACTTCCAACACATAAATGTTTGAATCCAATAATTACCGTCCACAACCCACTTTCCATCCACCAAAAATTTGTACTCATATCGACCTTAAAATGAACCAATAATTTAAATTGTAGCCAATACTCAACACACCTGGATTTAAGTTGATTATTGTTGAAAAATCACTGGTGGACTTCACCTGAAAATGCTCGTTTTCAAGTGATCATAAGACGTAGTTTTTTCCCCAAAAATTTTGATATTTTTGAACAAAGATACCCGTTTTTGAAATTTTCTGTTATTCTCAAACCCTCCAAGCAGTTATAATATTCTCAGAAATTTGAAAATCTGAAAGCCGAATTATCTAAGCGGTCCATATCGGGCGGAAAGCGGTGCCATTCTCTCTGCAGCGAATTCTTTAGCTGTGCGATTGTTCTGTAAGACTTTTAGTATGCCTTTTTCTTCAGTCCGATCACACAAAATAGTCCATCACGGTGAGATCAGCTAAATTCCGAGACTTCTCCGTTGTCCCCAGTCAATCAAGAAACTTCTATCGAATCAAATCGAATTCTATCGAATATTTTTACTCCTGAGTTTCGCCAGCTCGATAAAAAGGAGTTCCATCCAATTGAAACGTTTAAGGAAAGTGACCAAAATGGCATCGAACCCAAGGCAGCACCTTTAAACCGGAGCATTTCTATAGTTTCAGGGCTACACAATCGTATCAAAAGATTAGAGATATGGCTTTAGAATTGATAAAAAATAAGACTTTGAAAATCCGTTCCGAACTTATTGACCACCCGTTATTACACCCCTGGTGGTATGCCAACATTTGGCCATTTTTCAGCAACCAAGTCACTTCTTATGACACAAAAAATATGGTCTCTTAATTTTTATAAAAAAAACTTTGCAAAAAGTAGGATTGTGGGACTTGGAACAACAAACCGGAAACAACAAAGCACTAAAAGACTACCAAAGGAATTTTCCTCTTCCATTGATCCCAAGAGCCTGTCAAATGCACATTCCTGGCGGGTGGATGATTTTGCGAAGACCACTTGAAGACCACTGGATACTCGTTACTGTCCGTGAATTCTAATGGCGGATCCATGGATTCTCCTTTGGCAATTTTCATCTGAATGTAAGTTTTTTAGTTTTGTAAGTGTGTCCGAAGACCTACTTGTACAGGACACCCATCATCGCCGGCGGAAGTACTGGAAGGCGTTGGATTCGAGCTGTTTCCCGGCAACCGACTTCTTTGGGAACCGTCACTGGTCCGTTCACGCTTGTGAAATCCTCCTTGATTGTTTCCCATCTATAATTCATTATATCGTCAAATTTCACAAGTTCCTCCCATACTTCCACGACACAAAAGTGACAGAAGACTCATTTCAAATGGTCCAAAATGATCAACTTTTATCAGAAGTTTTAAACATTTTGTTCTCAAAGTAATCAGCAGAGTCTAACAAACATTTTGATTGTAAAAAGCACCAAGAAATGTTTATGAAACTGCAAAACCCGTGCATTTATAGTTTGCGTCGTTGGTCGCCTGTCTAGGGCAGTTTTCCATGGTTTTTTTCCAAAAATTTTGTTGTTTTTGAACACAGGTACTTGTACTGCTGTCGTTCCACTCTTTAAAAAGATGAAACGCAGTTTTATTATGCTAATTATTAGTTCGCAAACACACAGTTCAATGACTTGTGACCACAAAATATGACTTCTAGTTTTTTTTCTTAATTTTAGTACAGTCGACTCTTGATATAAGAGCACCCCTCAGGACCGACAGTTTGTGCTCTTATAGCGAGAATAATTTGTTATTGATAGTTTTTGTTATAAAATCATTTGAAGTGCTTTTATAACGCGAGTTTCACCAACAATAAGATTTATACCGAACAATCAACAACAACATAGCACTCAAAATTCAATTCACCACTGGTTGGAAGATTCCGGCACTGACTTTCTTGTTCCCAAGGAAGAGTATTCCTTCCATATTCTTGTGCATTTCCGGTGTTATTCTCAGCCGCTTTGCACTTCCACCAAATATGATTGCTTTCAGGATTTCATGTTTGTTGTGAATTGTGACCACTGTTTGTCTTGGAATTTTTGAACTACTCGGCCAGCTTCGATTGGTTCTCGTTTTTTGCACACGCCTCAATGATTGCTTTTTTCAATTCCAGCTGGACAACCTTGCCCTTTTTTAGAGTAGACATCTGAAAATCTACAATGTACAAATGAGAACGCCAAATGAAAACATCATGAGAAAATTTTAACAAAATTTTAAAATGATTGAAAACAAATTTATAAAATTTGACGTGAACTCTAAAAATTGATAAAAAAAAATTGGCCTAAATGACCGAGCGCCTTTATATCGATGGTGTTTTATGGATTGGGACTGAGCTTGAAGTACTCTTATAGCGAGAGTGCTTTTATGTCGAGTGCTCTTATAGCAAAGTGCTCTTATAACGAGTGTCGACTGTATGGAAGAGCTTTGAAAGTTCAATCCTGAGGATCTTTATGAAAAAGTTTTGAATTAGTCCGAAAGCGATTTCGACGAATGGTTGCAACACTTAAAACTGTCGCATTTAGCTCGAATAAGCCTGTGCGGTGCTAAAATGTCTCTTCAAAGCAATAAGTAAAATGAAATCTACTACTAGTGACCAGGCCTGTGTTGGCCTCCGGCCGGAGGCGGAGGAAAAAATTTTTGAAGCCGGAGGCCGGAGGCGGAGGATAATTTTTTTTCAAAATGCAGGCCTGCTAGTGACTTGTCCTGCGAAAAAAATACAGAAAAGAATTTAATTTCTTGAAGGAATGGAATGTCAGCTATATAAGTACACTCAACCTTCGTTAACCCAACACCTCTTTAATCCGGCACCCTCGATAGCTCGGCACTCCAAAGTAGGTCTCGAGAAGTGGTTTCGTCGAGAAATAGCGCTCGTAAACTCGGAATCTTTGATAGTTCGGCAGCTCCACTTAGGTGCCTTGAGGTGGCGGATTAACGAGGACTGACTGCACTTTAGAAAACAATCCTGTCCACGGCTCAACCTTTAAATTCCGAGTTCTTTTTTAAAAAAATTGCGGAAGCTGCGCTTTTGCCTGGGCTAAATGATTGGTTTAGAAAAAGTACAAGAATGGCTCAGAGAGACCAGAAAGCAACCTGATTGAAATCGGCGAGCAATAGCAAGTAAATGAAATCCAAAAGTAGGAAGAAACTTCCGTGAAGAAATCCTGTGATTTTTTAAACCAACAAAAATAAGTGGAATTCCTCTTTTGACTTGGTTCTGTGCAGAAACTTTCTGGCCTTTTATCGAAAAAGTCCTGGCAAAAAGCTGTTCTACTTTAAATCTTAGTTTTTATTCTATTACGTGGCTGTTTCTCCACTTTTGTAGGGCTGAATTGTATTTTTGATTTTAAATTAGCTCTTTAATTACATTTTGATAAGGAAACATTTCGTCATATTTTTGCCTTGTGTGACCCGCTAGTGCACAGACATCAATAAATGCGTTCTGTTCACATCCGTAATTTTTCGCAATTTAGCCATTACATTGACAGTATCTCAACGGATTTGGATCTCTCAAACAATTTTACCTACTGTCGGTCCAAATTACAACAAACTTTTGCAAAAATTTGAGGTTATTTTTAAAAATACAAAAAAACTCAAAAAGTTTATATGACCAAATATTAATTAAGGTGCAACCACAATGGCCCCTGAAATTGATGTGCTTTTCGATGTGCGAAACAACTTTTATTTGGGCGCTTTCCAACAGTCGATCAATGATGCTCAGGTTTGACTTTTGAGTACCAGTCTTCACTCAAAAAACATGTATCACCAAATATACTTCCAAAACTTTTAAATTTCTTTTTCACAAAACTTTTCTAAACCTGATGGCTTTGAGGGATTTACCGTATTTCCTCTAATAGTTCCCCCCCCCTAATTCAAAATCGTGTATTCGGCATTGTGTTTTTGACCCACTTTTTCCAGGTGTCTCTCAGGCAGCTTACCACCCAAATTGTAGCTAAGACAATAAGCTACAAGTTAAGTAGTAAGTTGCCTGAGAGACACCTGGAAAAAGTGGGTCAAAAACACAATGCCAAAAACACGATTTTGAATTAGGGGGGGGGGGAGCTATTAGAGGAAAGGCTCAAATTGATTTACCCCCTCAAATTAATCATTTATCTCGTCAAATTACTCATTTACCCCGTCAAATTACTCATTTACCCCGTCAAATTTGAATTCCCGCAAAATGATTATTGAATTCAAATTTGACGGGGTAAATGATTATTTTGCGGGAAATTCAAATTTGACGGGGTAAAAAATTATTTTGACGAGATAAATGATTACTTTGAGGGGTGAAAGTACATATAGCCTTAGAGGAAATACGGTATTTTCCCAAATTGTTAAATTTTCTTAATTTTAATGGTAATTTTTCAAATAAAAACAAAAAATACGGTAACACTTTACTTGACTCGCCCCTTTTTCGCGAGGAATCTTTCCAATCAATTGCATATTCGTGTTTCTCAACCACGGTTTTTACGGGAAATTATCAACAGATTTTGTGAAAGTGAAAAAATATTTTTCAGATTTAGCTTGGTCACTTCTTTGGATGATCAAAAAATCGAAAATTTTAGCCTTTTTTTGGCGCGAAAACAAATTTTTAGACATGTTTTTGTTGAAAAACGTGTAAAATACGTGTTTTAAGCGCTTTTCACCATAAAAACACCCTGAAACGCCTCATTTTAGAAATTTCGCCTTTTTGCTTTACTGGACATGGCAAAAAAAGCCTTTAAATGCATTTTTGGTCAAGTCTCTAAATCTCAAGTCCTTTAGCTCCCTTCGGGACTTGTAGTTGAAATGCACACACAAACATAACTGAGACATAAAACACTCGAGAACACACTATGAGTGCAAAATGCATACCAGAGTTTTTTATGCAGTAGGCCCAGTAAGCAAAAATGTGCTCAAACCCTCTTTTTTTTAAAGTGGCCCCAACTATTTCCTTTCCCCTCCCAAAACACCCCTTTTCCTTTTAAAAAATACCTTCAAAAACATTTTTCACATTTTTTACATAAAAATTTGTTTTGGCAAAAAAGGCTAGAATTTCAATTTTTTGATCATTCAAAGAAGTAACCAAGCTTAAAGTTTAGCTTTTTCGGGTTTAGCTGCTAAACCCGAAAAATATTTTTTCACTTTTACAGAATCTGTTGATAGTTTCCCGTAAAAATCGGGGTCGAGAAACACGAATATGCAATTGATTGGAAAAATTCCTCTCGAAAATAAGTCAGTCGTGGGGGGAGTCAAGTAAAATCTAGCCAAAAATACTTTGAACATCAGACAATTATGTTAATTCAGAATGCTAAGGTGAAATCTGCTGAAGATAGTCTGGTCAAAGACACTTATTTGTATCGTTCCTACATTTCTCTGAACAAGACATCCATTCCATTGGGAGAAATTGACTCTTCCCTTTCCCCTGTTAGTCACCCTCTTGGAGCTATTCGAAGATTTGCCGACTACATTGCCAATGCTGAAAAGAGGTGGTAGTTATTGTTTAAGCATAGTCCACAATCCCCATAGTCCACAATTCCCACAGTCCACAATCCCCATAGTCCACAATCCCCATAGTCCACAATCCCCATAGTCCACAATCCCCATAGTCCACAATCCCCACAGTCCACAATCCCCATAGTCCACAATCCCCATAGTCCACAATCCCCATAGTCCACAATCCCCACAGTCCACAATCCCCATAGTCCACAATCCCCATAGTCCACAATCCCCATAGTCCACAATCCCCATAGTCCATAATTCCCACAGTCCACAATCCCCATAGTCCACAATCCCCATAGTCCACAATCCCCATAGTCCACAATCCCCATAGTCCACAATCCCCATAGTCCACAATCCCCATAGTCCACAATTCCCATAGTCCACAATCTCAATCTGAATAAATGGAAAGTTATAATTTTTTAAGCAAAATTTTAAATTCGCGGTAGTACTAGACGTTTTTTATGCGCAAACCTTTTTTATTTGGTATCTATTTTCACAGATACTTACTAAAAAGTGTTTCACAAAATAAATTTCCTAATTCTAGTTGTAGAAACGAACAATTCTCAGCTGATTGACTTGCCAAATTTTGAGGACGAAAACGGTCGAGAATCTCGAAAGTACAGATCTTCCTTCATTATAAAAGTTGCAGGCAATCAAACACGCGAAAGAATTTGTTTTTATTCTGCAAGTGAAAAGTCTCGCGCTAATTGAAGAAGAATTAGAAAATGTGTCAAGGAAGGAAATAAGCTGCACGTGCTCAAGTGAATACTTAACTTTATTTGATGGTGCTCTTTCAATGCTTATTAAAAAGATCTCGATAGTGAACTGGCTGAGAATGACGAGCAAAAAAGTTTTGTGTGTCCAAGTGCATTATTCAGCATCAGGCAGAGAGGATGTTTAGTCGTGAAGCAGATAAGGGTGACTTCTAATGGTGACTTGTCCTAAAATTTTCTCAAAATAAGGTTTTCAATCAAGTCGTGACTTGTTAGAAGGATTCATCAAGAGGATAGCGTCTTCTTCTTGTTTCCAATAAAGCAATGTTTGGCAATCCAAAAAAAATCATACTCGGTCTCTGACTTTGCCAAAATAAGACCAGGATTTTAATCTTTTGTTTCAAATTGGTTCTAAAGATTTTTACCCATCCTATGATTAAAAGGTAGCCTGTGAGCAAAATTTTTTTAAGTCCGATTGTTATTTTTTTTTATATCGTTATCAGAGACCTCATTTGGGGGCGCTTACTAGAGAAAATAGGGTAAGTTTTTCTAAAAGCTTATAAGGTTCTGCCTCATGACGTGGCTGAAGGAGGGGTGATTGTGGACTGCAGGCATTGCTTGTCTCTTAACGTGTCACCAACCTTTGTTAAGAAAGCAGATCACGGAGCAAGTGAGTGCAGAACTTGAGAGTGGGTCGGTGCCCACTGACGACATTTGTTTGCTCATTAGCAGCTTCATATTCAACCAAGAAGGTGTATGTCTATTTTTGTTAGCCTATAAGCCTAAGCCACCTCTGACCAAATGTTTAGAAGGTGGAGGATGCTCTGCGAGTGTTGAGCAAAGCAAGTTCCTTGGAGTGTCAGGCTGCCACTGTGCAATGTTTGCTCAAAATCAACAGAGTGGACTTGGCAGTGTAATTTTTCCTCATTATTTCTAACAGCAGAATCCTGTTCACTGAACAGGATTCTGAAATAATATGTTTTTACATTTACAGTAGCGAGCAAAAAAAATTACCCAAGACAAATTGACTCAGAATTTTTTTTTAAATGCCCAGAGATGTTCGATTGGATTGAGGTCCGGAGACTGAGATGGCCACTTGAGGAGAGTAACATTCTTATCCTTGAACCATCCTGGAACCGCCGCCTGACCCTTCTTAGCTTTTTTCGCCTTCTGACGCGCCTTAGTTTTCTTCTTCGCCCGTGCCTTTCTTGGTCCCTCATTGCCCATCATCAGAATCGAAGCGTGCTTGAGGTCGTTGTCCTGCTGGAAGATCCACCCCGCCGGTATTTTCTCTTCAGCGTGAGGCAGCATGTGCTCTTCGAGGATCGCTCTGTAGTCGACGGCCGTCATCTTTCCTTCCACCCGAGTCAACGGACCAACGCCATCCCGTGAGAAGCATCTTGAAAAACCGATAACACGAAAGTGCAATTGATTACTATCAAACTTCAAGCGTGTGATTTTTGTGCTTTTGTGGTTCGGTATTGTTTTTAGTCAATAAAGCATTTATTACTCAGTACATAAGATTAGTTGATGCGTTTCAAAATATTATATAACATGCAGAACAAATGGAAGAAATTGTTAAATAAATCACTAACTAAAAAGGCAATTGTTTGTAGCATGCTTTATTTTCCAGCTAGCCTACAGTTACTTTTTTGAATATTTTCAGCAAAGAATTGAAGAAAATGCAAGAAATTGATGAGGACTCCAGCCTCAGCCAACTGGCCCTCGCTTGGGTCAACATGGCTGCTGTAATATTTTTTCGCTACTAAAATATTGCTATTTTTTAATACTTGATTTAAGGGTAAGGACAAGCTGAAGGATGCCTTCTATATCTACCAGGTTAATGTTAGATTGCAGAGAGTCGTTTTTTTTTAATTTCTAAAACCAGCTTGGTCGCTCTTGTTGTTTTAAAAAGTTTTTACAAAATTTTTTTATAATTTTTGCTCGAACTTGTTTAAAATGTTTAGAATACCTAAAATAATTAGTAAAAAACAATGTTTTGTAAGCTTTTCCACATACTTTAAGTATAATGTTGCAATCTTGAGTACAACAGGAGAGAAAAAAAATTTCGAAAATACTGTGGGTTAAAACTAGTGATGTTCATTTGGGGTTTTGCGGGTTTGTGGGGCGGGTTTTGAAAATTTTTCAAGTGCGGGGCATGGAGTGGGTTAAAATAATGTTTTCTGCGGGTCCCGCATTTCTTCGCGGGTTTTTATCGAAATCACAAATCTTGGATTAATTATATGTTTTTAGCCAAAAATTCCACTATTTTGATTAACAACACGTTAACCAATGAATCATCAACTCAATTAAATAAAATCTTTAATAAACAATATCCATAACAACAAAAACGATTAGCAACAGTAATTTATCTTAGGTAGAGCTTTAGTGAAAACAGGAAAATTTCCACTTTTCAATTTTTTATTCACACTTTTGATGAAAATTTTTCACTTTTCACGTTAGTGAAATAGGCCCCTGGGGTCTTTTTGTGTACTGAAGTACCTCAGAATAAATGTATTAAAATTTTTCATATTCGATCTTAATAGGTCTCCAAAAACAACAGGGAACAAACACTAAGCTGATTTTTAAAAATTCCAAAAAAAATTTTCGAAAATTATTTTTGACAGAGCTGAGTTTGGCGTTATTAGGAAATGATTGATAAGTATGGAGGTACTCCTCTTCTCCTGGTCTCGCAAGCCTCTTGTCTCATCCAACAGCAAAAGTATGAGGATGCAGAAAAGCTGCTCCAGGTTTTATTAATTGCTGTATGGTCTGTTTGAGTGTTTTATATAGGATGCCCAGCAGAGAGATGTAAACAATCCGGAGGTGTTGATTGGTCTGGTCGTTGTCAGTCAATTCCTAGGGAAACCATTGGAGGTATGCTTTCTTGTTCCTTTATATCTACTTCTTTAGTCATAAGGTTGTCCGGAGGGAGTTATTGTTATTGAAATTTTGATTATATACAAGAATCCACACGTTCTCTTGCTTTGATCCTTTCTGTTTTTTTTTTACCCAAGCTAAGCCTTAGATAGTAAACTGAGCGCGCACTCATACACATAGTGTGGGTTTATACATTTGTATAGGTGTATACAGGGTGGAACAATAAAATCTGTTTTTTCAAAAAATTTGGATAGATAACTTTATGACCAGTTGATATGCAAAGAGGCAAAATATATAACTTTTTGACTTTCCAAAACTTATATGACCGACAAGTGTATAAAAATAGCCTTCTTTTAATCGTTTTTAGCGTAGTCGACTCTCGATAAACCGACACTCGCCGAGTTTATCCTTTGGATGTCGGTTTATCAGAGGGTTGATTTGCCTTATTTCTTCGAGGTATTGGCTTATAGAAAGTTGACTTTGTCATAAAATACTTAGAAGGCGGTAAAACATTGAAGGGATCAATGGAATAATGAACCTCATTGACGTAAAAGTCACTTTGTATTCTGGGTCTAATATCATTGCCACTTCCCTCCTTTTTGCAGGTAACCAATCGGTACATCAACCAACTAAAGGAGGAGTACCCGCATCACGTGTGGACCAGAGACTATTCCAACAAGGAAATGGACTTTGACAGACTTGTCGCAGAAACTTCTGCTTAAGAGCTCTTTTATTCAAATATATTTAACCCGTCTTGCATAATTCTTTCAGCTTCTGAATAAAACTTGTATTTTTGAAACGCAGTCTTCATCTCTGCTCTAACAAGACATCTTCTAAAACTGTAACACGAAAGCCTATCCCTACTAACTGGTAGGAGCGAACTTTCAAGTAACTCATTTAAATGAAAACTGAAACTAAATAAAATATAATGACTAAATAAACTTGGCAACCAAGGACACCCTCCCGAGATGCAATGGACGCTAGCAAAAAGAAGCATCGCAAAAAACAAGCAAACAAAACTCAGGCAAACAAAACTCGTATTTTTTCCAACTCTCGCAGGAACAAGCCTATAAATTGTTCGTGTTCCGTCCCACATTTAAGCCTTTACTATGTCGGAATGTCTAAGCACAATACTAGAAATGAAGCGGACACAGTACTGTTTACAACCAAAAACAAGAAGAATCACAAACAATTATCTTTGGACTTTGGTCCTTTTTCTTCGCTGAGTCGCTTCTTAAAGTTTGACACTTGAATGTACGTGAAATGGCCAATTGTATCCGTCGAATTGTGACGCCTCATACCATTCTTCGGCACTTTACTCGCAAACTTAATGAACTTCGGTAGTGTCTTTTCACTCTAAACTGTCAAGTAAATAATAAGCTTATGACTAATAAGAACAAAGAAAATTAACCAAAAACTGGACTTCTTCCTTTTTTTGCTTGCGATCTCCACCACGATAATCCACTTGAGGCGAACGAATGCGACCAAGAGTTGATACATTTTGACAAACATTGCGGAATCTCAAATAAAAATTCAAATTCGAACATAAATTAAAACTATATTTTTTTTTACCTCTGAGCTCTTAATTCGTAGTACGCAGAATCTTCTGGATGACGAAATTGACAAGAACTACCGTACTGACATCCCATCATCGTGCCGAACTTGTTGCACATTTCAGTTTTGAACTTGGGATGGACTTCATTGGCAGGCGAAAGATGTGAAGTCTAAAAATTTTAGCTGTCTTCTATAATAAACGGAAACAGCGCTTACCAAAAACGAAAAAGAGCCTTCTGCAACACTGGAACCATTGTTCCTATTGGAAAGGCGAAAAGAATTCACACGACCTTTTTGAGGATATGCAGTGCTGTATTTGGTTTGCTGATCAGTCTGGTTCTTGCTAACTGCAGGCAAAAGCTGCGAAGTCTAACAATTTCGCAACAGTTTACACCATACAAATCCTGAACCCCATAAAAGTTGACATAAACCAACCGAATATTGAAAATGTGGCTTTTGCTTGCGATCCCCACTTCCATAATTCATCTGAGACGAATAAATGCGACCACCCCCTGACCCATTTTGATAAACATTATTACCGAACCTTAAAAGAACAGCTCAGATAAAGCATGTAGGTTTCAAATTTTATTTACACCTTTGAGCCGTCACTTCGGCATAGGGAGGATCATCAGGATGTCGGAAGTGACAGGAAGAACCATAAGGACATCCACTTCTCGAGCCATACTTGTTACACATTTCAGTTTTGAATTTTGGATGGACCACATTCGCAGGCAAAAGTTGTGGAGTCTAAATTTTTTAAAATAATTTCTGCTTACAATGAGGAACATAGCAACCAGAAACGGAAAATGCTCCTGCGCATTTGCACCGCTTGAACGAATATTCTTGTTTGGAAAACGAGCAGAATTGTCACGAACTTTTTGTGGATATCTGCTTTCATCGAAGCTCATCGGATGCTGTCCGTACTGTTGCTGCTGATAGAACGAGGATGTCGGCTGCTGCTGATACTGTGGAACACTCGGCGGCGCATAGATAAGACCAGAGACTGTGCTTCCAGAGTAATACATCTGATGCTGCCCATACTGCTGCTGATGCTGATAGAATGTGGATGTAGCTAGCTGCTGATACTGCGGAACGTTAGACGGCACGTAGAAGAGCCCAGATACAGCGCCAGCCGAGGATTGAGGAACCGAATAACTTGTCATACACAATGGAAAATAAACGACGTCTTCAAGAATCGTTCAATTCAAACCTAGAAAGAACAAACAAATATTGTTGAAAGCTGAGAAGAGTCGCCAAAATTGCAGAGAGAAACTTGAGTCGCTACGGTTATCCAATATTTCAGCGCCTCAACATTTGAGCGTCAAAACTTGTCTTCCAAAGCAAACCAATACATCTGGAAAGACTATCTAAAATACCTTTGTTGCACCAAGACCGTTTTATATCCCATGCGTCCAGGAGGCTGCTGGGTATATAGCCACCTATCTTTGTTATATATTTGGATACTTTGGATAACCGCTGCAACAGTTGAAGTAAAATTTTTAAGGCAGTCACACAAGGTTTTTCACATGAGCCAAAAATACACCTAGAGCAGTGTTTTCATAAATGACACTGACACTGAAGTCAGGCTGACATCTAAAATGACACTAACACTTACATTGACATTTGGTGTCAGTGTCATTTTAAGTGTCAGCTTATTTCAAAATGTCAGTTTTATTTTAAGTGTCGGAAAAAACAATACAGTCGACTCTCGATATAAGAGCACCCATTGGGACCGACAGTTTGTGCTCTTATAGCGAGAGTGCTCTTATAGCGAAGGTAAACTTTGTCTAATTTATCTGTCTTTATCGGCCAACCAAATTTTTTTTAGTGCTCTTATACCAAGAGTGTTCTTATAGCGAAGTGCTCTTATATCGAGAGTCGACTGTATTTAAAATGACACTGACATCAAATGTCAGTGTCAATGTCAGTGTAATGTCAGTTATTCAAGCTGCTTGAAAACGTGCATATTTCCGTTTCCCCTAGGTTTTATTGTTCAAGATTTGTAGAAAAACTTCTGCAAGTATAAATGAGTGGCGGTTCTAGTCGGAGTTCTTGATGAAAAGGGGTTTGCAGGTATAGTTACCTGAAATTAGCTGCATCAGCAGAGTCCATTTTGCTTTCTTCTAGTCTATTATTATCAGCAAAACTCATTCTGCGAGAGATATTCTTTTTTTAAACTCGGTTTCCTCTGTTATTATCGTTACTGTATTTTCTAGTTTCACTTGCTAGTTTACCAAAATAGTTTCTTTTCACAGACTAAGCTGTTCAGTACGGTCTTTCGCCGCTGGATTTTGATGAATTTCTCTCTCTCTGGCCTTTTTCACTTAGTTTCTTTTCACCACTTAGGTTCAGCTCGGTTTTTCGCTGCTGTGCATATATTTCTTCTGTTACTTTAATTTTCCTGGCCGTTTTTACTTTCCTATATTCTCTAATATATTATTCTCTCGTTTTAACCTGCAGGGACCTCAACCTGGATGTGCTCTTCAAATTGTGTACTAAGACTGTTTCCAAAATTTTCAAAGATTAACTTTCCCTACCGGTAGGAAGACCGTACTTAATACTCACTGGGTCGTCGCTGCTACCAGTAAAGCTTTAGTAAAATAAGACTTTTTATGTTTGCTTGTTTCCGTTTATGTTTGATTATGTTCATTACTTGCAGAAAAATGTCTGACTTTGAGCTCTCCAATGCTAGCGACGCTGATCTCAGCGATCTGGAAGTGGAACGCGAAGAGGAAATTTCGGATTTTGAAGATGAAGAAATCCGTGATGGAGAAGCTCGCAGTACTTGCTTGAAAAGCTCATACGAAGCTTTTCCAGACTCCTGGTCATCATCTACTATACAACCAGACCAATCCCAAAAAATCCTATTTTCAACACATCTTGTATCATTTTATTAAACAATTTACTTGCTCCTATCTTCGAATCTTTTGACTTGAAAAAGGCGTTCCGGATAGTCTTGTATCGCATAAACAATGCAGATTAACCTGTTTAAACTCAATGCTTGATACACATATTGGCACTTCAATGTCAACGCTTTACGAGACCAGTCTTGCCTAAGTTCCCCATCGAGTTTGTGTAGAGGTGTAGATCATTTATTGTTGTGGAGGGAGGACATAAGTCGTCACAAATCACCTAAACACATTTGTTCCTTCCTTGTTTTACAGCCAACGAGTTGTCCTGCTACTCAGTCAGGGGAAGAGAAAATCAAGCAAGCACTTGTCTCCACCACAAATTCAGCCTACTATAGAAAGGGTTGATTGGCCAGGGATTGCATGGCAAGATGGATTGGAGGAGGGTCGCAACAGCTCGGATGATGCCAGCCAGCCGTCGCTGCTTGTCATTTCTTCCCTCAACTCTCTCTGCTGCTGATACTTGATAAGAGCACACAGAAAATAAAGTTTCCCTTGCCTACTTTTTGTGGTCGTTTACCACTTTTCCGGCCCTTTCTAATGATCTTCTGCAACAACATATGTGTTTTCTTCGACGCTTTTTCCAAGCCACTGATTTTTTGTTGCTTTTAGAGTTGTCTTCTGCTCAAATAGATTAAGTAATATTTTTGTCATCAGCTTAAAAACGACACTACTTGGTTATATCCTCCCCCGAAATGGATTTTTTTGAAAGGCTCAAATTGATTTACTATTTAAAATTTTGCTATATACAGTGGCAATATACGGGCCATGGCTTTCCATTGCCTTTTAACTTCATCCACTGTCATTTAAGATTTAGATATACACTTATCTTCATTGCGTACTACAAAAAGCAAAAATGAGTTGAACTGCTTGTAGTTTCTAATGCAAAACTTCTTGGTGACCATACTCTTGTTTATGTCACATGTAAGTCTGTTTATGTACCCATGCCCAGCCCAAAATCAAGTTGCAGTGTGTCCAGTGCTCGGTGTATGTGACGCTTAAAGATGGATCTCCCCTGTTTGGTGACTACCTGGATACTCCCAACGGCAAACACGTCTCCCAATTTCTGGGCATTCCATTTGCTGAACCGCCAGTCGGTAAACTCCGGTTTCGCAAGCCATTGCCTAAAGCCTCTTGGAGACAGCCACTCAATGCTACTGCTCATTCAAACTCCTGTGTCCAGAGTTTGGACACCTATTTTGGTGACTTTGACGGTGCTCAGATGTGGTAACTGTTCCCTCCATCTATCATACTGCCTTTAATTAGCGCCCCTCTCTCACAGGGGCTTAAAATTGTGATCACTGTAAAAACAACAAAGCGCTAAAAAATTAACAAATTGGTGTTTTACTCTTATTCCTTGAATGCCTTCATTAGAAAATTCTGTCTTCGATATCTTAAGTAGACCTTCCTGCTAAATACACAACGAAACAACAACTGTTTAGATTTGCAGAGGTCGGGGAAAAAGAAACGCACAGGACGGAAAGAGAGTCGATAAGAGCAGACGAATCTGAAATGAGATCCAACAATTTAGACTTTGGCAAGTTAACAAAAAAGGCAAGAGAAGTCTGCATGCCAG
Source organism: Subanguina moxae (assembly GCA_000981365.1). Taxonomy (NCBI): domain Eukaryota; kingdom Metazoa; phylum Nematoda; class Chromadorea; order Rhabditida; family Anguinidae; genus Subanguina; species Subanguina moxae. The sequence goes on from BBSZ01010445.1 coordinate 16,575, forward strand.
TTCATAAAACAGGCTGACAGCAATTACCTAAAAGAAAGTCCTCAATTATATCTAAAATTGATTCATGCAAAATATTTTCGAGCCTCCAAGCTCGAGGTAAGTCCACTTCACATGATGGTCGTTCGTCAGAGAGTTACCACACGGCTCAAAGACAACCTATAATCAATTCACACTAATAAATTCTCAATTTTGTTTAATCACCTCGATATTCTTCCTGGCATCTTCAATAATTTCGCAAAAAGATTACTACAATGCGAGACTGAAAAGAACATTAATCATCGACTTGTCAAGTAAAAAAGAACTTTCCTTAGGTTTTTTGCCTACCAGGGTGCCTCAGAATAAAAAAAGGCTATATGTACTTTCACCCCTCAAATTAATCATTTATCTCGTCAAAATAATTTTTTACCCCGTCAAATTTGAATTCCCGCAAAATAATCATTTATCCCGTCAAATTTGAATTCCCGCAAAATAATCATTTATCCCGTCAAATTTGAATTCCCCGCAAAATAATCATTTATTCCTCAAACAAACCATTTGCCTTCTTAAATTTGTACAATTTGTGCTTTAGTCAGCCATTCTTTTTCAGAAGTCCATGGTGTTAAAAAAAATCATATACAAGTAACATTGATCACGTAAATGAATCGACGGGACAGAATTTGAGTGATAAATGATTATTTTGCGGGAATTCAAATTTGACGGGGTAAATGAGTAATTTGACGGGGTAAATGATTATTTTGGGGAAATTCAAATTTGACGGGGTAAAAAATTATTTTGACGAGATAAATGATTAATTTGAGGGGGTAAATCAATTTGAGCCATAAAAAAACCCCTATCAAAAATGAGTATTGTAAATGAGTATATGCAAATTGTTGTGGCGTAACAAAGTGACCGCGTAACAAATGTTCCTCGTAACAAATTTTCGCGTAAATTATGATGTACAGCCAGGTAAAAAAATTGACTAAATTTAAAGATAAATACCAATTTGGAGCACTTCATATACCAAAATTTAATGAGGAATCCAAATCCATATACAGAATTCAAAGATAATTAATTGTAGGAACACCAATGTACCCTCTTCTGAAGACTGTCTCTACCTCAGCTTGTATGTGCCTGGAAGGATGGACAGCAGCAGGAAGCTGGCAGTTAGTCATTTATTTCTCAATTTCTCATACAAAATATTGTTCCTTTAAGGTGTTGGTGTGGGTGTACGGAGGAGGTTTTTGGTCGGGGAGTGCCACCTTGGATGTGTACGATGGCAAGATATTTTCCAGGTGGGTTCCCAACGTCTATTTATCTCAATATATAGCTACATATATACCTCAATATACCGGAAAACCAGAATTTTTCACACAATTTTTGTGATTTTTTTCAAGACATCTTTGTATGAACACGTCACCGACTCGGTATTTTTATCTCATCTTGCTAATTTCCCGATTTTATTGTGTTCATAAATGCAGTGCACGGCTGAATACAAAACGAGCTGAACAACGGAAACTTTCCGAATTGCAAAAAAGCTGCTGAGATGTTGCCGAATTGGTGAAAAAGCAACTTGCAGAACTCTTAAGATGTGCTATTTGAATATTTACATTTGGCAACCTATCTTGTTGGAACTGCAAACCACCTAAACTACTCAACTACTCTGCGGGTTTTAAACCACTAGGAGACTATGTAAATCAAGTAGTGAGGAGGTAAAAAAAAAATCTGGTTAAAAATCGGAGATGAAGAAATTTTATTTTTTTAACCTTGAATGTTTAGCGAAGAAGATGTGATCATAGTGGCTATGAACTACCGAGTGTCAGTCTTCGGTTTTCTCTACTTGGGCCGCAAGGAAGCACCGGGCAACATGGGTCTCTGGGACCAGCTGCTGGCTCTCAAATGGGTGCACACCAATATAGGTTTAAAAATTTTCATCTTCTATCCTCATTAAGAAAAACATATAGAAGTGTTTGGTGGAGACCCCAACCGGATCACCCTGTTTGGAGAGAGTGCAGGGGCTGCCTCAGTGTCCATGCACATGATCAGTCAACGCTCCATACCCTATTTTCAACGAGCCATTATTCAGAGTGGCAGCGCAGTGGCTCCTTGGGCTTTGGAAAATCGACAGGTTGCCCTACATAGAGCTGTGGTAAGAATTTTGTTAACACTGCTCAATGGCTTTGGGAGAACACCGAATAACCCAGTTTAGTTTTTTTTTTGTCTAGAGTTACAGTCGAACCTCGTTAAACTGGCACCCCTAATTCAAAAAAATGTGTTTGTGGCATTGTGTTTTTGACCTATGTTTTGCTTGTGTCTTCTGGGCATGTTATATACCAAAATTTAGCTTAGATTCTAGGCTATGTTTTGGTATATAACATGCCCAGAAGACACCAGCAAAACATAGGTCAAAAACACAATGCCACAAACACATTTTTTTGAATTAGGGGTGCCAGTTTAACGAGGTTCGACTGTA
>BBSZ01010446.1:0-13209 GCA_000981365.1 Subanguina moxae
GTTATATCGAGAGGCGACTGTACAAGTTTTAAAGATCAAGAGGGATTCGAGATTCGAGGGATTCATCGCTAAGATAGCCGTTTTCTTCGTCCTGATCCGAATCAATGTCTTCTATAGCTGGCAGATCATCCACGGCAACAAAGCGGGCATCTTGAAACATTTGCATTCTTTTTGGCACTGGTCCATGCTCCTTGAAGCAGTGGATTGCGTTGTCTTAGTCGCCGTGGAGTTCGTTGGTAATGCCACAGTCTGAAATGTTGAGATTAGAAAGACCAAAGCAAATACACAATGGACTAACCCTTAAATAATTTGGCGATCATCGCTTTTGGCAGGGCGTCCCAGGCCTGCCAGATCCACTCCAGCCAGATGTTCATTGATGGGGCTCGCGAGTTTCCATTGGCAGTCCATTCCCTGTCCGCGTCATTACCCGCATTTACAGTAGTGCCTTCTGCTTCCTTTTTTTTCTTCGTAATCTGCCACTAAGTTGTTCTGTATCTGCCGCACATAATTTTATTATCCTGTTTTTATTCTTTTAAAAAGAGCAGTACAGTTTATCAATAATGACGAAGAAAAGCGACAAAATGTGTAGACAAAAAAATTAGTTTCGGTACAAAATAAAATTTGTTCAAAAATTTTAAGAGGATGGGGAGGAGGGTCTCTATTAGAGAGGGGGCTCTATTTTTCATTCACCCTCTAGAGGGGGGCTCTATCAGGAATGGGGGGGCTCTATTAGAGAGGAGAGCTCTATTAGAACATTTACGGTATTTTGTATCTTGAGTAGAAACTTACAAAAATTGTGTTTTGTCAAATTTTTTGAATTATAAATCATAATTTATGATGCGTTTTTCGGATTGTACAGGGTGATTTAATTTTCTCATCCTAATAAATTTTGGCCACTTTTTCAAGACTTTGACAATAATTAGCATAAATGACGATGCTAAAGGCAACATGAATTGAGCATTTGAAAAAAGTGTAGAATCATTGGTAAACGTGTTTTTGGTAAGTGGTACCTTTGGCAAGTAGTCCTTATGACAAGAAGTTCACATAGCGATAGTGTAGTTGTTATATAATGGCAAGAAGAGTAAGAAGAAAGTTTACCAAAAAAATATATTCTTTTCTTCTTACCGCTATATAACAACCATATTACCGCTATGTGAACTTCTTACCAAAGGTACCGCCTATCAAAAACACATGTACCAATACTTCTATACCCTTGAAAAGATTGTGTCAGTAAAGTGGCTTAGTTGGTAAAGAAATTAACTGGACAGACCAGTGTGATCGTGTTAAAAATCTTTATTGCAGGAAAATAATTTGTGATGAAAGTTCAAGCCGAATTGTCTCAGACAAATGTAGAAGTTAGTTTCTATCTTACGTAGTTCTATATGCCATATATCTGTTTTGAGGTGCAAGAAAAACAAGTTGAAGTTCTTGTTTATTGGAAACACGATCTGCAGCAGATGTTGGGCGATGAAATTATTAAACTCTCAAACAAACTTTCAATGAAACAATTTGGTGATCGGCTTGTTGAAGTCTTCAAGTTAGTTGGACTTGTTTTGTTTTTTTTTTGTCAATTATTCATATATTGCTTGGCTACCCCTACATTTTAGAACTCGCATCGATGCTGAACAGGGCGAATATCTGTTGATCCGCAAGTATAATCCGAAATTCAATCGCTTCGTAACTATGAAAATGGATGAAACTGATTTTTTGGTGGATTCTAGTGTTTTTGATGTGTCACCTCTTAAATCTGATATATGTCAGGTCTGTGACTGCATTTATGTGCTTAGTCAATTTCTATGTGTTACAATTTTTCAGGGAGAAAGAGCTGCCTTGTACGAAGTTCCAAAAGCAAGCAAAGGCGCGGGGCATTCCGAAACTGCAGTCTCTGAAACTTCTTTTGCTGTGGATGCGTGTGCCAAGAGCAGAGAAGACTTGCTGCTTTTGGTGGAAGAGAATTTTAAAGAAGCTGGTTTGGAGATGTCTTCTCCTAGTGTCTTGCAAATAGCTTCGCCTCCAACAAAATCTCCGAAGAAACATCAAATAGATGCGATGCCCATGGAGTCTCCTCACCCCCAATGTTCTTTTCCGTCTATGGTCTCTTCGCAGCCTAAAAGTCCTGCATCGCCAAAGTTGTCTAGCAGTATGTCTTTGATGGACCATCCTCTTATTGCGAACTTATTTTCCGGAAGTGGTGGCTTCGACTCAACAGCAAGGGAAAGAGTGCCGTCATATGATAAGCCAGTGCAGTCTTGTCAGAAGTTCCAGAAGTCGACTGCCTTTTCGCCGTCTTTGTCAACGTTGGTAAGTAAACGTGGTCGAAGTCCAGCTGTCAAGAAAAAATCATCAATCATTGCCCGAGGAGAAAATAGAAAGGCTTCCAGTCCTGACATTAAGAGGAATTCATCGGCTTTCGTGCACAAGAGAAGTTCAGCAACTGTTTGCTTGGGAAAAGGGAGCTTGCCAACGAAGTTGCTGGATCGCATGAAGGCCAAGAATCCGAGCGACAGTCGTGGCTTGAGAAGCGGTTAGTTGTAGATTCGATTTTTCATGCGGTTAGGTTCATAACTTTTAATTAGTGCTCAATTTAGAACGTTATGGCGTTCTTCAAGGCAGAAGCTATGGGACTAAACGCAAGCATTCACCGTTTGATCCTTCGAAGCAGCAAAAACGTAGTCATTATGAAAAGTTCTTGGACAGAAATGCTTCTCCTTCATCGTCGAAAGAAAGTGGGGAATTGTCGCGAGAGCCGTCCCCTGTGTATTGGAAAGGCGGGTCGTTGAAACAAAAACAAAATAGGGAAGTTATCTCGCAATTCAATGTGCAGCAGCCGCTAGATACTGTCAAACCATCATTTTCTGGTCGTATGCCTCTTCTACCAACTCCGCCGGCTGAGATGATGATCCGCTCGAAACAGCCTTTCGTGCGGCCGGTCGCACCAGCCGCTCTTGCCTATGGTCATCCGATGCCTTCATCAGCACCATTTTTCATTCCACCAAGTGTGAAAGCAAATTCTTTTCATGGAAATCGTTCTACAATTCCGCATCAGATGCCCAGAAGCCGGCTGTTTCATCACGGCAATTGGAATGCAGGAAGAACTCGATGAATTAAAAGTATACATTCCTGGTTTCGCATGGATTTTGCTGTTATTACGCTGACTTGTTTCCAAAATCAGATCTTTATTTTTGTGCTGGTTTGGAATAAAGACCTTAGCTGACTTTTTCAGTGCCTCTCGATGTGATCTCCTATTCACTTTACAAAACTTTTTTCTTTAACTTCAAAAGACCATTGGATACGTTGGATTATACTCACTGGAATATCGCAAAAAGCTCTGAGCATCTATCTACCTATGTGCCTGAGTCTGTGCACGGCCAATAACTCTCAAGCCCTCTTAGGAGACGAGAGTTTTAGTTGCATCACAGTAGTGGAGAGTAGCCCCCAGATCAGTTTGAAAAAATAAACTTGGTCAATACCATCATATTCCAAAAGCTTGCCCAAGTATCCATCCTTTAAACTGCTATCTGTCCACACATCACAGGTGAGAGAATGGTACGGCAACATTCGCTACAAATTATGACTCGCAGACGCAGAAATTGCGGCGTATTTGCTTTTAATAAGCGGAACATGCTCCACTTCATTGGTCACTGTCTTGCTAAAAAGAAAAACGACGGAAATTTACAGGCGTATGTGGGAAAAAAGCTTAGATTTGTAGGTTTTTGACAAAGATGCATTTAAAATATGTACGGACATGTGTAATCGTACGTGTGTAATCAAAGCTTCGAAATGTCGATTTTTTTCGAAGCAAACCTCTTCGAATGAAATTGAAGCTTCGAAATGTTCGAAGCTTTGCCAACCCTATAGATCTGGCTGTTTTATTTCATGTCAAATCGGGGCGTCATTAATTCTACTTGCTATGCCAACTTTGATGCAGAAATTGCGGCGTATGTATTTTGCTGAAGTTTTTCGGCACACCCCGACACTGGAACAAATTTATCTGAAACAAATTGATTCTAGAGCAAATTGTCTTGAAACAAATTGTTTTTGAAAACAATTGTTTGAAAATAAGGAATTCTGGAAATAATGTTGTGTATTCAGTTTTTTTGTCACTATTTTGCTTTACAACTATTTGACTTTGTTTGAAGTTATCCGACTCCCAACTTGGGAGTCCCAAGTACGCCGATGAAGCTAAAAACCGCCGATAAGCGAATTGCTCAGCAAAGGAAAGAATTGGCAGAAAATTACAATCGCGAGGCAGAATATTGTAAATATTTATAATATATTGCAGAATATTGGATCTAGCGCCCGGGGCGAGTTGCGTGTCGGGACGACACTGTCGTCCCACTGCAGGTGTAGGTTTACGACTTAGGTGTAGGTCTAGCTGTAGGTGCGTTTTTTTTAAACACTGGCCCAATAAAATACAGATTTCAAATGCACACTTGATGGAAAATTGGCCAAGTCATATCAGCTTCCTCATACAAATTGCTTGTCTCTTTTAACTAAACCTGTGCAAGGCAGCTTATATTTATTGTACTACACTCATATTAAGTGAACAATCTTATGATTTGATAGTGACGAATGGATACTCGACTAGATTCCTTGCACCAGATGAGGCTTGTCCGTTAAGAAAGGAATGTTCAGCACTTTTCTCATCCACCTGATCTCGTTTAAATCATTCACAGTCCATGCGCAAACTCGACGCCCAGCGGACTGTTGTTTTCGGACATATCTTCTAGAAATTACTCAGTATGTTCAATTGAGAAGCCGCAACTCATAATATGACTTACTCTGAAATTTCCGCGCGCTCCGTCAAGACCATGTCAACAGCCAAGAAAGACGGTAACCACGTCTTTACCTTAAATTTGGCAAACTAATTTACATAAATGGCATAGGTTAAGCTCACACTACAAAAGTTGATTGTATCCCACAGTTCCGCCAGTCGCTGTATCAACCAAGATTTGTAACGCGGAACTGTGCTTTGCACATCCTGATACGAGAATGCCTGTCGAAATTAGTTACAAGCTTTCTATACAAAATCGTCTTTCATGAAACACTAACCCAGCGTCGCCAAGTGATCGCTACAAACTAATTGTTTTTAGGTTTTTTGTAAGAAAAATCAACCTGTGAGAATTCTCGGATTATCGCGTTTTATTCGATAGACGATAGTCGGGTAAAATGAGCATATCAATCCGATGTCGTAAAGGTCATATTTTTGGAACAAATTTTCCAGGGTATGCCGCATCTGAAATAGTAAAAAAAAACTCGAAATTTAAAATAACACCAACCAGCTCATCAGGATCCTTAATATCAAAGAACATTTTCATGCTATTTTCTTTTGCCCAAACAACCATCTCCTCTAGCGTTGGGATAGGACGAGGACTTGTCGGATCGACTGCTCCTTCCATACTAAAAACTTAGAGGTTATAGACAGGGAATTGAATAGACCATCAACATTACTTGTTGTTGGCAAAGAATTTTGAAGCGGTGTCACAATCTTCGAGTTCTTGGAAGACCATTTCCCTGATGAGCCCAGACTTGTTGGTAGTTCTATCCAAAGTGTTGTCATGGAGCAAAACAGCTAAAAATTTGAATTTGTAAAACAACTACGCAATAAAATAATGAAAGACTAACCCACGCCATCCTTGGTTAATGAAACATCAAATTCTATGAGATCAGCACCCTCTAATTTGGCCTAAAATATATCATCAAAATTAGAAAAAACACTGCAGTCAACCCTCAATATAATGTAACTCCTTTAGACAAAAAAAAAGGTACATTAAAGGTACATTACGTTGACTGTAATGGTCAAAAGAACGATTGTCCTACAATTCCGTACCGTGACATTCCCGCGCCAACATTTGCGCGCCAAAACACGTTAGGTAAACAGGTAGGTAAATTATGTGGATGATAGGTAAACCAGCTAGAGGGCAATACCTATCGTGTGATTCCTGTGTAATATTCTAGAGGTATTTAAACGCTTCACAGTGGAAGAAATTAAGCAGCCTCCTGGATGCGAAAGCTAGAAAAAGGTTTTGGTGATGAAAAATTTTTTGTTAAAAAAAAACCTGGGTTTACCCATTCTCCAGATGATTTACCTACCTGTTTAACTATGAAAACGTGTTTTGGTGCGTAAATTTTGGCGCGAGAATGTCGGACAACCAAAATGAATAAGTCTCGGGCAGTATTTCTGTAAGCGAAATGTTTAATATCACCTGTTTCATAGAAGCAATCGTGTTCTCGGGCTCCTTTGTATTCGATCCACGATGCCCACCAAAGTAGAAATGATCAAAAAATGCCTACGCCTCATTATAAGAAACGAGAACTTTGAATTATGCGCACATACCTTGTTTTCTGGAGATTTTTCGTTTTTGAAAGTCCAATAGGTGATTGAAGCCAACAACGAAAAGAGAATAATTGGCCACTTTGCCATGAAGAATAACAGAGCCCACAGAAAGGTGCACAACTCTTTCACTACCATTTTTCTTCTGCTTTCAAACGGGGAGAATCACTTGATGAACTGGAAGGAGGCAACGCAACGAGGAGCAATAGTCCTTAATTACTATTCATTCATTACACATGAAGTATTTTTAACCTGTCTTAAAGGACCGTTGCCGACAATGGCAATTTCACACGTTTGAACGCCCGCGAGACACTTTTTTTAATCCAAAAATATTTGAAAATAATTTTTTGAATTTGAAATTATTGAATAGAATTTCATTTTTTGGTCAGTTCTTAATCTGCGTTCTGCTTTTTTTGAGCTGCTTGTTTTGACTTTGCAGGAATGTTTTGATTCAACATTATTTTTCTGTTTTCTAGGAAAATTTGATCGTCACTGGAGCGCTGCATTGGATTGCCAAATACTCCAGCTCGCATTAGATAAGCTCTTAATTCTAATTTCGCCGTCTTTCGCTTTTCTCGTTGTTTTCAGGTCTTTTCTCGATGCGGCAGAAAGAACAGCTATCGAAGCAAGCAAAATACTGTGGATGATGCTAAGAAGTTCTCATCTAAAGTTTTTGTACCTGATTTCTTTATATATTTTATTTTGTTTATCATTGTAACGCAATATTGGCTCAATAAATTTTCTTTGAAGATATTCGCATAAGTAATTTCAAGGTTTTTTCCACTTCTTCTGCGCAGACCTCTCTACGACTTGGCATGATAATCATCTGCTTCATATTTTAGCCATTTATAGTATCAAAATGATAACTTTATTTGGGAATGCTTTAGTCACCAATGGTCTGCCCGGTATGCAAGAAAAAGGTTGGGAGCGAAAATGGTGTGAGACTAAGTGTCACTGATGTTAGGCTTTCTATCCACTCTTTTGACCCAAATCAAACTACGCGACGAGTTTACGTTTGCTGCAGCCATTTCCTGGACCAAGCTTTAAAAAGAAATGACGATTTCTTTACATCAACCAAACCAAGTAAATGTCCACCTGGTGTAATTTTTTTTTACTTTCAGGCTCTAGAACCCTTTTTCCTGTACTAATAAGGGTATTCTAAAGCGGTTTTGTCGGGGGCGAATTACCGTTTTACAAGTGTTTTTCGTTTTTTTGAAAAAATTGAAAAGTAGCCTATAAAACGGTAATTCATCCCTGACAAACACTCTTTAGAACGCTCGAGTTAGTACAGTAAAAAGAGGTTCGGAGCCTGAAAATGAATAAGAATTTATACCAAATTGGACATCCACGTGGTTCAGTCGGAGCATAGACCACCCATCAAAGTTGTAGTTGGTGCATAAATGAAAGTCTAATTAGTACAGAAAAAAAGAGCCTAAAAAAATTCACCAAGTGGGCATCTACATCCACCAAGTGAGCGAATCTTTTCTCAAGCAGGTCTGTTTGAACCACCGACTCTTCTAGATTTTCGCTCTTGACCGACCTCAAATGCGCACTCTTCGCTTCGCCTCCCTCTTCGATTGCTTTGAGAATTGATTGCTTATTCTTCGAAATTGGCAAATCAAATTGCTTGCTGAGTTCCTTCAGGGTCATCTTCGTGGAAGCATCCACGATTTGCTTCTTCTTAACCAGAGAAATGGCTTGCCGCTTCTTGCTGGGAGTTTCCATGAGCTGAAACGCAATAAGTTGCAGATTGCCAGCAAAAATGGCAGAATTTGTTTTTAATCGTCGAACTTAAAGGTAACAAAAGTACCAATTAGCAAACCGCCTTTTAAATTTCGAGGTACAGCCGACCACCATAATGTTTACAAATTTCTTCTCAGGAAAAAACAAATTTGAATTTTCGAGAAATTTTATGGATTTATGTTATATAGAGGTGCAATTTCTTGGTTGGGGTCAGGCAAAACTTATGTTATATATAGTTTTATGTTATATATATAGGTATAGGTATACTTTGCTCTAATTTCTTTTAGGCCAACTAAATCATTCGCAAGGTTATGTTACATAGAAATTTATGTTATGTAGGGTTATGTTATACAGAGGTTCAACTGTATGCAAATTTTCTAATTTTGATTGTGATTGTGATATTTTTTATTTCTGCCTCTGTTTTTGCCATTCTGCTTCTGTCTTTTGGAAACGCTGTTTTGAACCTCATTTTTCTGTAAATTCGACAACATTGACCGTGATCGCAAGATCACGGTCAATGTTGTCGACGGGAATCTTCTCTAAAACTTTGACCGTGATTACAAGATGGAATTTAGAGAAAAATTAGCTTAAAAAGAATTCCAAAGTAATTTGGACTTTTAGAGGAAAGTCAAATTCCAGTCCATTTTTTGAAAACACTGATTATGAGGCACATTATTAAGCAAAAGTACCTTAGGACTCCTAACCTGAAGGCAGAATTTAAAAAATACTTGACTGCTGATATATGGATCAAAGTTATCCGTGAATTCAGTTTTATATCCCAGTCTCTCGTAGTTTCGATCATATATCAGCAAGCAAGCCATTTATTGAATTTTTTTTTACATTCCTATTCCCAAAATATTTTTGCTTTCTGGCGTGCCTTAGAAAAAGAATCATAAAAATTACGCTTTTTGTTATAATTTTTACGAAAAAGTTCCAAAAGCCGTCTCAAACTGACCATATACTATATTGAACCTCATTGCCTGAAATCATAAATTAATTTGTGGTTTCAAGGATGCATCTTCTTTCTGCTCTTTTCTTTTTGTTTGCCGTCGTCATTTTGCCGGCTTTGTCTTTGACGTGTTGCAAATGCTTTAAAAAGGTTATTCTTTTACTAATTCCAAAGCTTTAATCCATCATGCCTTTTATAGAAATCAGAACAGCCGCAGATGCAGAACATTCCTGCTATTTCGCCAATGAGCGCTGCTACAGTTCCCGAAAACAATACGCCAGAACAAATTATTAAAAGTGCTGATCAAGTCACGCCTAATGGTAACTTCTTGATCAATTGCTAACGGATCGAGTTGTTAACCGCTTACTTTTAGTTGTTTCTACGCCTCTAGCTTCGCTTCCAAATGTGGTTGACCAAGTAAAGAGCAATAAGCACCGGCCTACCTCTGTTCAGCTCGCCCCAGTCGTCATTGCCACAAGCATGGATAAGGTTGGTATAGTCTTCTTAGACATTTTTTTGTATCACTGTGTTGGGGTTTAGATTCCGGACAAGTTGAAGACAGAGACGAAAGCTCAAATCGAGGAGAACAAAGATGGTGAAAAGAAGTTGGAACTTGTTTCGAACAAGACTGTGGAACTATTTATGTCATCCACAGCTATTCGACGTCAGCGTGAGGCTAGCGTGAAGAAAAAAATTGGATCTGGTTTTTATGCGGTAAGCGTTGCTTTTTTACATCGTTTTTTTTGACAATTGCTTGGTTATCCTGCTACTTTCACAGACTGAATCTCAAGCTGATGACGACGACACGTTGGAGGAATACCCCGACCCGGAACAGGAAAAGACTGAAGACAATCCGCAATCTAAATCGAAGAAATTGTCCGCCAAGAAGACAAGACATACGGAACTTGGTGATTTGAAAACAGCCGAAACCAAGTAGTAATTTCCTCGTCTTCCGGTTCATATTTCGCCTTCTATTTCGCTGCGCATATCTGTTTGAAATCAACAAAAGTGTTAGAATTATGATGCCGTAAAATTATAATTTTATGGATTTTGTCAAAGTCAGGCCGCAATGCAGTATACGCGTCGCAGCGCCTTCCAGTCATCCCAAATAATAGTGCGGTTAATCCCCTGTGGTCTCCTCAGGACGGGTTAGGAACCGCCATAACGGCTGATTCAATAGTTATAATCTTATATATTACATACATTATATTTTTATTGAATTTTATTTGACCAAAAAGCTTGATTAGGTCTTTGTATTGGTGGGCTTTGACCTGAAAATTAAAAATAAATTTTAACCGAATTATAGATTTCCGCAACGGCTAGAAATGCACACCATGACGATTTGAGACTACTTTAAATGCTCTTAATTACGAAGAAGAACATTTTGCAAAAAAGTAAAATATTTACATTTTTTGGTAAGCCAAGGTCAATCAACCCTCAGAGCCGTATTCACGAGTCCCTACGACACCAACTAAAATAGAATGCAGAGTCTCCAAACGAAAATATGAAAAGAAAAGTTAAGCAACAAATTTTTATTTTCCAACGCGAAACAGTAACAACCGCATGTAATAGCTTTTCTTTAGGCTCGTTCTACCATCCATCTGGGCCGGTATTCCACTGTCCATTCGAGCTCTTACCAGCAGCTACATTTGTATCCTGAATAGAAGCCGGTGTGAAAGACGACGCGTCAGCCCAATTTCCAATATCCGGCACCACAAAGCCAAGAGTACTCGTGGGAGCAGACAGCTGCAGAGAAGAATTAGAACTCAAAAGTGAAGACAAAATATCAAAAAGCAACCTCAACCATCTTGGGACCATCAACAGATGTATACTGAATTTCCTGTTTGAGCTCCTCCTGCGTATCGTTCTGATCTTCTTTCTCGTGTTCCTTAGGATCACGATAGAAGTAGAGGTCGGGCATGATAATTTTACCATCAATGATAAAGCCAGTTTCACGAGAAATCGTTCCACGGAGATAAAGCACCTCACGAGCCAAAAACCACCACATCAGGCCGATCGAATTTCCATCCTAAAAACAAGAACTAAGTCGACATAAGAAGCAGGGAATTTATCAAACGATTTCCAACTAACCTTATTATTGCACGGGATAGCCACGTCCACGTATTTCATAGGCGAATCAGTGTTGCAAAAGCTGATGACTGGTATGTTGACAAACGAAGCTTCAGTGACGGCTTGATAGTCGGCTCTGGAATCCGAAATGACGAGAAGACGAGGCTCCTTAAAGTTCTTTTGAATTTGGTTGGTAAGCGAGCCAGGAATGAAACGACCGAAAATGGGCGTAGCACCCGTATGGGCTGCAAACTTGAGTAAAGCGCGCTGAGTGATCACATTGGAAGAGACAACACAAACATCCGCAGGATTTTCAATGGCAGCGATGACGCGAGCGGCGAGGACCAACTTCTCCCACATCTTCTTAATGTTAATGATATGAATGCCTGAAATTAAGATACCTATTTCACAAAGAAAACAAACACAAAAATTTACTCACCGTCTTCAACTCTCTGCTTCCACTGGTACTGCTTCAACTGGAAGTTGCACTTGCAGGTACCCACATGAGCATTACAGATAATCATCTTCATGGCATCTTCGGTACTCAGCGAAAGCACGCTTGTAGAGCTCATTTTTGCTCGATTCTACTTTAAACTCGATAGCTGAAAATAAGAAAGTAAGTGCCTACAAACGTAAATTTAGAAAATCTACATTTAGAGTATCTACAAATGTACCGTTATAAAGCTATAGACATACCGCTATAAAGTTTACGGCTAGAGCTAAAGTTATTATTCAAAGTTCAACGCACCATTGTTGTTAATTCATATTAAGAAGTTAAAGCTATGGTTAATTATGCGTGTATAGACCATAAAATAGTTTAAATTACAATCAACCCTCAATACACCGATAACGACCCCATCATAATGGGGTCGTTATAGTTGTACGCCAGGCGTCATTTTATCGAGAGGTTGTTATATTCAGGTATCAACGTCAATCATTTTCAGTATCAGTCATTTTAATTAATTCGCTGACCAAATGTGCCAATCTCAAAGGGTCTATTATCGAGGGTTGACCATAAGGTAAAAGTTCAAAGAATGGTTCAAACAACACAATTTTTATGACGACACAAAAACACAGAAAAGATGCAGAACTCAAAACAAACACATCATAACTGATCGTTTTTCAAATCTCATGACGTTAAACACAATTTGTCTCGCAACTGCTTTTGAAATTCAAAAACTTATTTTTAGCATCTTCCCGCTTTTCACTTCTTGGCGCTTCACTACAAACCACGACGTTCACAGACTGTTAACATAACTTAAAGAATCCCGTCACTTCCTTACCATGCAATACTTCGCAATTTTTTACTTTTATGACGATATTATTCGAAAAATCCTTTTCTTTGTATCAAATATACCGTATTTACTCTATTAAGCGGGCACCCTCTAATAAGCGGGCACCCTCTATTAAGCGGGCACCCTAGCTAATGAATTCGCAGCTCTTCCTGAGTCGTTTGAGATCTATCTCATTGTTTTTCCCAATAAAATTTGAATTATGATACGAGAAAAAGCCGAAAATTAAGCGGGCACCCTCTAATGAGCGCGCTCCCTCTAATAAGTGGACCCCCTAGCAAAGGGTCGAAAAATAAGCAAGCATGCCCGCTTAATAGAGTAAATACGGTAATTCTTTTTGCATCAGGTGCGGTTTTTCTCCTGTTTGATCTTCTTCTATTGATTGTTAGTGTTTATTTTGAATGTCAACGGCAATACAATCAAATTTTCGAAGGTATAATCTAGTAAAGGCATTTTTTATGGCCAGCCGCGCGCTACAAACATGTCTTCTGCACCTTTCAAACCTTAAAAACTTATAATAACAATAAAAACACTTCTTAGCTAGCTCCGGGGTTTTGTACTCCAGTCAAGATTAAACGTTATATAAGCTCTTATCCAAATACAGTCGCCTCTCGATATAACGAACCCCTAAATTCAAAAAAATGTGTTTGTGGCACTGTGTTTTTGACCTATGTTTTGCTGGTGTCTTCTGGGCATGTTATATATCAAAATGTAGCTGATAATCTAGACTACATTTTGGTACAGTAAACTCTCGATATAACGGCCCCCCTCGGGACCAGGCTTAGGGGGCCGTTATATCGGGGGGGCTGTTATATCGGGGG